>JAGFNQ010008829.1:0-62496 GCA_024364735.1 Boesenbergia rotunda | reverse complement strand
AAGGAGCTGCTTAAACCCTACTACCTTGAGGAGTTGTGGATGCCCGAGGTGAGTAGGCCTGGTCATGGTGCTACGGATGCCAGGACCAGGAGCTGCTTAAACCCTGCTGGCTCGCGGTGCTGCGGATGTCTGAGGTGAGTAGGCTTGGTAGTGGTGTTACGGATGTCCGACCAGGAGCTGCTTAAATCCTGCTACCTCGCGGTGCTGTGGATGCCTGGCGTGAGTAGGCTTGGTCATGGTGTGCAAATGCCGGACCAGGAGCTGCTTAAACCCTACTACCACACGGTGCTGCAGATGCCCCAGGTGACTAGGCCTGGTCATGGTGAGGTGAGTAGGCCTGGTCGTGGTGTTGTGGATGCCTGACCGGAGCTGCTTAAACCCTACTACCTGTCGGTGCTACGGATGCCCGAGGTGAGTAGGCCTGGTCGTGGTGCTGCGGATGCCCGACCAGGAGCTGCTTAAACCCTACTGCCTCGTGGTGCTGCGGATGTCCGAGGTGAGTAAGGCTGGTCGTGGTGTTGCGGATGCCCGACCAGGAGCTGCTTAAATGTTGCTACCTCGCGGTGCTGCGGATGCCTGAGGTAAGTAGGCTTGGACATGGTGCTCCGAATGCCTGACCAGGAGCTGCTTAAACCCAACTAGTCGCTATGCTGCAGATGCCCCCAGGTGAGTAAGCCTGGTCGTGGTGCTATGGATGCCCGACCAGAAGCTGCTTAAACCCTGCTACCTCAGGGAGCTGCGTGTTAGATCGTTACGCCTTGCAAGAGGGGGGTGAATAGCACTTTTCGATTTGTTCTTCCTACAAGGTTAGTTGAGCAAGCGGAATATACTAAAATAAAACTAAACTAAACTTAAACAAGGAAGAAACACACCGATGTACGCGGTTCGGAGATGATACTCCTACTCCACGGCTGCCCGTAAGGTGGGCGATCCTTAATCCGTCGGTGGATGATTCCCTGGAGCACCTTCGGCTAGATCACGTAGCTCCTTGTGGGTGGAGAAAACTCTCCAAAGCTCTGGACACTACCTGAGTACAATAGGCTACTAACAAGCTTTGAACAAGCAAGTTTCGCCAAGGAACAGTAGCCTTAAACGAGCTCCTTTAAATAGAGCTCGAGTAGTAAATGGCCGCTACCAGTTGACTGCCCCAGGGGTAGTCGACTGGTCCCACTCAGATTTGACCGTTACAGCCAACGTTCGAATCCCCAGCCATTACCAGTCGACTGCTCCCAGAGCAGTCGACTCCTCCTCTACTAACCCTAGGGTTACACACCACGAGTACATTTCACTCCGCATTCGAACCCTCCCGGCTTAGTCCCCGAGTACAATCACTCATCACTCGGGCCCTCACGACCTGGTTGACTCTTCAACAGCAGTCTCGATTTGTTGCCTTCATGCCCTCTTCATCTTCATCTCCCATCCCTCAGATGTGCACTCAAGCCCCCGGCTTGCCTCCATGCCATCCTTCACGCATGCCTCGAAGTCCGCATCCCTCGGCACATCGTCTCTGCTCCAGCACCCTCAATCCATCGCCTTCTTCGCTTTAGCCCTCGTCCCTCGGATACGCACACAAGCCTCCAGCTTGTCTCCATGCTACCCTTCACGTATGCCTCGAAGTCCGCTTCGCTCAGCTTCATCGTTCCTGCTTTGTCTATGGTCCCTCGGATGCGCACACAAGCCTCCAGCTTGCCTCCATGCCACCCTTCACCTGAAGACATTAACAAAGCCCATGTGTACCTGCAAACCTACGAACTCACGTACACATATTAGAACAACAATAAACCCTAACAAAACCATATTGGCACACACATCAAAACTCATGATCTTCCAGATCATATCAGGGCCGATTGCCCCAACAATCTCCCCCTTTTTGATGTGCGGCAATATGTTAAGTTAGGTAAACACAAACAATAATAACAATAGCAATTGAAAATCAAAGCATAACAAACAAGAGGCAACCTCCCCCTTAACTTATGTTTTCTCCCAATTTTCAATTCTCACCACACCACCAAGTTAAGTTCTTCCCAACTTAACATCATAACACCAAGTTAAGTTCTACCCAACTTAACTCAACCTAACACCACACATTTTCTCATGTCAAGTTAAACCTAACCTAACACCCAAGTTCTCCCCCTTTGACACCATCAAAAAGATTGCCCCAAGCAACCCTACCCGTGGTGCCAAATAGAACTCAACCAATTTCTGAAAAACCCCTCAGAAATCACTGAAGCTCATTCTGCCCGAGACATCAACTGATACTGTAAACTCTGAATTTTCAGCCCAAATTCAGAAACGCGTAGAAAATTCTACAAAATTCCAAAAAATATAAAATTTTGCAAGCACATTTGTTAGGATATACTCTATCCTAGAAAAATATCGTTTCATGAAAAATATCAAATGTACTCGACTTTTGGTACAAACCCTAATTTCCTCAAAACTTTGGCATTTTGTATCAACTTTGAAATCTATCCATGATTCGTTGTGTTTGCCAACTCCAATCATTCTCATTTTACACATGAAATTGCCCTCAATTCTTCCTTTTTTCTTATGTATTCTTAATACGATACAAACCTCCCCCTATTTATCTCTTACCCCTAGAGACATATGCATGATCCTTCCTTAAATTCTTTGATATCATCAACACTTTATTCCATACACTTATCATTATACCATGAATTAAAACCTTATATAATGAGTATGAAAAGATAAACAAAGATTTTAATTCAAAGTCATATCTTATTATTTAATAGCACTTCATAAATCTCAATGAATATTCAAGTCATGACATAAGAATAACATGAAGTAACATAAAAGCACAAGCAAATATATTTCATTCATGACTTAAAAAGAAAACATAAAGAAAGTCATATGGGCCGTGGCCCCAAAATATTTAAGGTTTTACAATCCCCAAATGAGTGTTTGAGAGATAAAATGTAACATCAAAAACTCACTCTCAACACTAAGCTCATCAAATCAAGTCCACGCTACCGCATGCCATCGTCGTCTGGAGGAGGAGGAGGAGGAGGGGCTGATATGTGAGATGCAGCTGTCGTATCATATCAAGCATCTCATCCTGCTGGCACTGGAACCCTTGGAAGAACTGTGACATGCCATGAACCTCCGCCTGAATGGTCTGCTGGAAGCCCACGTGAACCTCCGACCGAAGTTGGGAGAAATCCTCTCGTGTAACTCCATCAGCAGGCTCGTCATTTGAACTGGAGGACTCAGGACGCTGCCTCCAGACAATCTCCCCCTGTCTGCACTCTATCCCTGCCAAGGACAACTAGCGCGTGCCGATCTGATCATATTCCTTTGACAGGTGACGGACCTAACTGCTAGATGTGCGTATACCTCGAGACTCGAAGAACTCGGTCAGGACATAGCAGAATGGCATGTAAATCCTCCCATTCACACTATGGGAAAAATGATAGATACATGTGAACACATGCAGGGAGATATCTATGTCTAGCCTCCTCTCTAATGCATGCATCATCACCAAGTGCGATAGTCGAATCCTAGACCGCCCCTTGGTGACAATGGGCAACAGACATTCTAAGACAATCTTATACATGACATGACTGAATGGACTCATGTTTTTGGCGTCAAAAATACGCTCTGAAATGCGGCGATGTCTCCCAAAATAATGTATGTGGATTTGATCAATAGTGATGTCATGAAAAGAAAGAGGCTCATCAACCTTAGGGAAATATTTGACTACATTGTCAGATGCCCTACACCCCAAAAATGAACCTAAAACTGTGGATGAGAAGAGGATGCGAACTCATGCTACCATGGACTCATATAGGTAATTATTAGGATCGATGCATGTAAGGTTGGCGTAGAATTCTTTACACAGGTCTAAATTAATATCATGTTGACAATAAACTAAATGCTCTATCCCAAAATGCGTAACCATCTCAGCGATTTGAGGGATTTTATCTTGAAAATATGCCCTATTAAGGTATTGACAACTCATTAATACGAATTCATTTTCGTCGAACCTCTTCCGACACTCCACGGATCGGAACCGAGACTCCCCTGAGTCAACCCAACCTCGTTGTGATGATCCCTCACCCTTTTACCTTTTAGAGGTCAACCTAACATATGACACACAAATGCATGTATACCAAATCACCCCACAAAGGAAGAAGACAAAGAAAAACATGCAAAAATAGACACATTAGTCCCAAATCATGATTTAATGGGAAAGATTGAACTGTACAAGGTGTTACCTTTTTCCCAATCGTTGCATGACGAAGTTGATGGGTCTGGGTGCATGTTGACATGGATACAAGTTCGTAATTTTAAAATTAATTACGTGCAGCGGAAGGTTTAGCATAAATAATTTCTCTAAATCATTTAACCACACATCTAAGCATGCTATTTTATCTTGTGTAGACATGATCATATATTTAAAATTTTTGCAAAAATATAAACTAATTTACATATTACCTCGTGTAACTCGAAGGAAGGGACGAGATCCAACCGTAAGCGTCCCTTGGAAGCTCCGCCTCTATTCGCGTCCATGCTTAGTATCTTCGGGATGACTTCGCAAAGCCACGAGTTTCGTATTCTCGAGAACTACTAGATTCTCCGAGAACGCGATGAGAAAAACCAAGTGAGAAGTCGGAAGACTAACCACAAAAGGATGGCCAGCTGGTGCTCCTTCTTGGGGCTGGTTGGCGCATGGCAAGAAGAAGAGAAGGAGAGAAAGAGAGGTAGAGAGCCAATGCCTTCATCTCTATATTTCACACCCAAGCCTTGCCTTGGGTCCTTTATATAGTGGCCTCTCAACCATCAAGCCTCTCAAATATGGAATAACTTATTCCATCATGCCAAGTTTGATTTTATATCATGGTTAAAATCATATTTTAATTCATGATAAAAATCAATCAAGTCTCTTCTCTCTTATGGAATAAATTTCCTTATCATGGTAAATCAATCTATGATTGATTTTATAAAATAAACCAATCCATGGTTCATTTTAATTTCCATGAAAAATAAACCAAACCTTGGTTTATTATATAAAAATTTATATCATCCATAATTTTATAAAACAAACCACACTTGGTTTATTTTATAAATTGAACCAAAAACTTGGTTTTCTCCCTTTGTTGTGGTCGGCCAAGCAAAGAGGATGGAGACCCTCTTTTGCCGGCCCATCCAAGCCAAGCCCCAATGAATTAAACTTATTTAATTCATCTATTAAGTCTGAAAAACACTTAGCCATTTTACGCTTCCGATGCGTCTCTGAAAAATTCAGATTCGACTTATCGTTTGGCTCAACCAAACTTAATCTCACTTAATTGGAAAATCTAATTTTCAACTCATTTTAAATCCCTCGGATTACTCGTAGTGCGTGTGACTAAATAGGCTTTCAATTTATGTTGGTCGTCTATAATTAATCAATTAATTATAGAACGATCATGAGTGACAACTAGTAGTACATCATGATCCCCAATTAATCGAAAGATCAACGGTTGACCTCAGAAACAATTCTGAAACACTTCAGCAGCTATAATGAATCGTTCCCCATTCCCTTCACCTTCTTATACCCACTTGGTTCAGGACATGGTCTATGTGTGTCAGTCCCCGCTAGGCTGACTACGTCACACCTAGCCCAAGTATCGTTTTCTCGTCCTACGGATTCTAATTACTGTCATGTATTTTAGAGATTCATACTCTGAACATGTCATGCTCTGGCCAGAGACTTCGAGTAATAATCCGACGATAGGCCTCTGGTATACATCTCCTCGCAAGGAATGGTGAATCCTTTGTAGGCTGTTTAAACATCTTCGGGCACTTCGGCTTATATCCAATCATCCTGGGTCCACACCTCCTTGGAGATGCTTGCTTAAGATGTCAAAGTATAAGTCTCCATGACCAAGATGACTTAAACACTGAAAGTCAAAGGAACATCGCACTTAAGCTGCAGTAAGAACTTCACTGACATATCTATATGTAGACTACCATATGAAGTTTTACAGCCAGTCACTCCAATAAACTAGTTCCCTTAACTAGCATTCATGTTTATCTCCGGACATCTCAATGTCACCAGCCAGTGAGAATTAGCTGATTAGAGAATAACCCATGCTAGTCTCAACAGAATTGATAGTGTCTGTATTTATCAATTCTCGACTAGGGACAATTTCAATACTTCACAATTGCACATGTAGAGATAATCACTAGTTATGAATTCATCACAAATTCTCTCATGCTGTCAATTATATTGCGGACATTCAGTAAATGAATTTAAGATCTCAATCAAATACACAAACATGTATACTCAAATAGTGAATATTCATTTATTAAAATAAATGATTACAATCATAAGGCGATTGCCTTAGGACACTTCTCTCATATCATTAACAAACTCCCACTTGGCCTAATGCCAATCGCTACGGTACCCAATACCACAGGCTCTAACATGACCCTCAAACTTGCTTTGAGACAAGGCCTTAGTCAAAGGATCCGCTAAATTCCATTCAATGAGAATTTTCTCAATTTGTATATTATTCCTACTTATAATCTCTCTGATTAGATGATAGCGGCGAAGCACATGTTTGGATCGTTGATGAGACCTTGGTTACTTCGCATATGCAATAGCTCCATTGTTGTCGCAGTAAACTGGTATTGCTTCATCAATGGTTGGAACCACACCAAGTTCTGAGACAAATTTCTTGATCCAGACTGCTTCCTTTGCTGCTTCCGAAGCTACAATATACTCCGCTTCCGTGGTAGAATCCGCTACGGTGTCTTGCTTGGAACTCTTCCAACTTATTGCGCCTCCATTCAAAATAAATACGTATCCGGACTGAGATTTGGAGTCATCCTTATCTGTCTAGAAACTGGCATCTGTATACCCACGTATTACCATATCACCTTCTCCATATATTAGGAACACATCCTTAGTGTTTCTTAAGTACTTGAGGATTGTCTTGATAGCCGCCCAATGAACCATTCCTGGGTCAGACTGGTATCTGATTGTGACGCTCAGAGAATACGATACATCGGGCCTAATACATAACATAACATGCATGATAGATCCTATCGCGGATGCATAAGGAATCTTATTCATGCAAATCCCTCGTTTTCTGTGCGCGAACACTTAGACTTTGAAAGGTTGATCCCATGCCTGATGGGAAGGTAACCTTTCTTGGATTTCGACATGCTAAACCTTTCTAGCACTCGGTCTATATATGTAGACTGCGAAAGACCAAGCAACCGTTTTGATCTATCTCTATAGATTCTAATCCCAAGGATATAGGTTGCTTCTCCTAGGTCTTTCATGGAGAAAGTTTTGGACAACCAAATTTTAACTAACTGTAAGACTGATATCTCGTTTCCTATAAGTAATATGTCATCGACATATAACACTAGGAATACGACTGCACTCCCACTAACCTTCTTGTACACACAAGGTTCATCAGGATTTTGTGAAAAATCAAACTCATTGATTGTCTCATTAAAACGGATGTTCCAGCTCCTGGATGCTTGCTTTAGTCCATATATGGATCGTCGAAGCATGCATACTTTGTTTTTATTAACCGATGTGAAACCTTCAGGTTGTATCATGTATACATCCTCAAGCAGGTTTCCATTAAAGAAAGCTGTTTTCACATCCATTTGTCATATCTCATAATCATAATGAGCTACTTTGGCCAGGAGCATCCGAATGGATTTAAGCATAGCTACTGGCGAATAGGTTTCGTCATAATCAATTCCTTGTTTCTGACGATATCCTTTTGCCACTAATCTAGCCTTAAAGGTAACAACATTGCCTTCCATATCAGTTTTCTTCTTGAAAACCCACTTGCATCCTTTGGGCTTAATCCCTTCAGGTGGGTTGACTAAGTCTCATACTTGATTTTCGTACATGGAATCCATTTCCGACTTCATAGCTTCAAGCCATTTATCCCTTTCGGAATTTTTCAGAACATCTTCATAACTGATAGGTTCGTCATCGTTAATGAGTAACACGTCGTTCGATTCACTTATGAGAAATCCGTATCTCTCTGGAATATTGCGTGTCCTATCAGACCTACGAAGAAGTGGTGTTGTTTTAGGTTCAACTGATAGCTCATTATTATGAGTTATTAGTTGTGGGTCTAGACTAGGTGTCTCTGTAATGTCTATTGGAGTTTCTTGAACTTCTTCAAGTTCAATGCTACTCCCACTGTTTTCTTGTAAAAGAAATTCTTTTTCTAGAAATACAGCATGCCTTGAAACAAACACCTTTTGTTCCAAGGGATTATAGAATTGGTAACCTTTCGTTTCCTTAGGGTATCCAATAAAGAGACATTTATCTGACTTAGCATCCAATTTGTCTGATATAGTCCTCTTTACATAAGCAGGACAACCCCATATCTTTAGGTGAGATAAATGAGGTTTCTTACTATTCCACGTCTCATATGAAGTAGTAGAGACTACCTTGGTCGGGACTCTGTTTAGTAAATAAACAGCTGTCTTAAGCGCATAGCCCCAAAAGGATTTTGGAAGAGTTGCATGATTCATCATAGATCTAACCATGTCCATCAAGGTTCGGTTACGCCTCTAAGATACACCATTATGTTGTGGTGTATATGGCGGAGTCCATTGAGACAATATCCCATTGTCCCTAAGATAATCTTGAAACTCTTGACTTAAGTATTCACCACCCCGATCGGATCGAAGTATCTTAATACTTTTGACAAGCTATTTCTCTACTTCACTTCTGAACTCTTTGAATTTCTCAAAAGCTTCAGATTTGTGTTTCATTAAGAACACATACCCGAATCGTTAGTGATCATCGATAAAGGTAATGAAGTAGCTATAGCCTTCTTGTGCAAGAGTTGACATTGGTCCACATATATCAGTATGTATTAGACCAAGCAATTCTCATACTGGTTTACCTTTTTTGGAAAAGAGTAATTTGGTCATCTTGCCTTTTAAGCATGATTCGCATGTATCAAATGATTCCAGAATTCCACATCGGTGTAATTTGGTCATGCGTTTCTTGCTTACATGGCCAAGACGACAATGCCACATATAGGAGTCTATTTGATTATTTATTCGAGCACGTTTGTTGCTAACTTCGATATTGAAAATGTCACCGGATAAATCTAACGTATAGATACCATTGCATAAAGTTCTGGTCCCATAAAGAACACCATTTAAAGTTATGTAACAGCGATTGTTACTAAAAGTGAAATGATAACCCTTTTCATTCAAGCATGAAATAGATACAATGTTCTTTATTAACGAAGGAACAAAATAATAATTATCCAATTCTAAGACAAGTCCAGTAGGGAGCTTTAGCAAATATGTTCTGATGGCAACAGCAGCAATCTTTGCTCCATTTCCAACTCGCAAATTCGCTTCTCCCTTGACGAGTCTTCTTCTATTCCTTAGCCCCTGTATGTCATTACATATATGTGAGCTACACCCAGTATCAAGTACCCAGGTGTCCGAGGAAATAGAGTGACATTCAATAACGAAGATACCTGAAGAGGATGGGGCATCAGATGTCTTCTTCTTCAAGGACTCAAGATAAACCTTGGAGTTTCATCGCTAGTGGCCCTCCTTGCCGCAGTGATGGCAAGTGCCTTTTGGTGCCTTTTCAATCTTTTTGGCCTTTTTCTTCCTTCCCTTATTTTGTTCTTTGGTCTTCCTCTTAGAGCCTTTCTTTGAGGAACCAACTAACAGTACCGTCTTCTGATCCTGCTTTACAGAAGGCTCTACAGTCTTCAGCAGGTTAAGCAACTCAGGAATGGTAGTCTCTAGTTTGTTCATCCGATAGTTCATCACAAACTGTGAGTAACTCTTGGGCAAACAATGCAGAATTAAGTCAATACTTAGTTCGTGATCCATTACAATTCTGAGTGTGCCTAGTCGCTCAATGTACCCCAATATCTTCAACACAAACTGTGAAACAGAAGTGCCTTCCTGCATCTTATAGGTGAAGAGGAGTCTGGAGACCTCAAACCTTTCGGATCTCGCCTGCTCGTCAAACAGCTCATGAAGATGGAAGACGATGGTATGAGCATCCATATGCTCATGCTGCTTTTGTAGCTCAGGTACCATAGCGGCCAGTATGATGCAACTCGCAAGTTCAGAATCGGCCACATGTTTCTGATAGGCCACTAACTGGTCTGGAGTTGCATCATCAGGAGGATAGTTGGGAAGTTGTTCTTCAAGGACATAAACAAGTTTTTCTGCCTTGAGGACTATCCTCAGGTTTCGAAGCCAGTCCATGAAGTTTGGCCCAGTCAGCTTATTGGTGTCCAAAATCGAACGCAAATTCAGAGAAGACATGATCAGGTGATTATCCTAGAAATACAAATTGAGGTTATGTGATGAGAATGATAAAGAATGCATCAATATACATTAATTAAATCCTATTTATTTTTCGAATTGAATAACCCTTTTTATCAATTCTGGAGATTGTAGGAACATCTCCAAATAGGTTGATATCCAACCATAGATAAGAACAACCATGGCTAGAGTCTATCAAGTTATTCTTAGCTATGAAGGTAGGTAATTATACCGATTACATATTATACATATGTAACTATCACATTATGCTATCAACTAATTGAATGTTTGCATAAATCATTGGGTTGTTAACTCATTAACAAGTATGCAACAATATACATAGCACCCAACTGCACCTCTCTTTACATCGACCTTGGCTGTGGCACAACAAATCGATGCTCCAAGCATAAGGTTGACCCATTAATCAAGAAATAGTTTTAATATGGTTGGAGCTCATTCAACCATTTAGTCAGGCTTGGATGTGTCCAACAATCAAAATAAAGGATTGATCTCTGACTCCAACTATCTTAATCATAAACTAATTCCATGGTTTGAACATGTTGAGGTTCAAGCCGGGCATGGATGTGTCCATCAACCCCAACGAGAAACAAAACTCCGGTTCTAACCATATTAACGGAAGGTGTTGGCCTTAATATTTTGTAAGGGGTTTGGGTCTCATCCTTTTCTTTTATGCACATTCATGACATATAATTATGTCATGTTCTAACGATTTCCTTAATAAAGTATGTAGGTGACTTAATTTATCAAGTCTCATTAATTGAATTAGGAACCGGATTTCCTTATTCTAATTTCATACTTTATTCAAGGAATTGTTTTGGGAAACAATTTCCTGAATTATCATAATCAGTTTTGGAAATAATATGTTTAAGACTTTGATTTCTCTAAATCAAATCTTATTAAATTAAGAGACAGATTCCATTAATTCAACCACATATTATTTTCATGAAAATCTTAATTAAGGAAATTTACTTTATAGGAAATAATTTTCCTAATTAATTTTGGAGACAATAATATGTAAGAGCATCACCACAAAAATCAAATAAGGAAATTATCATTTGAGAATTACCTCAAAAATTTCCAAGATTTGATCACATATTTTATTTATGGAAAATTAATATCAATAACTTAATTTGGATGGCTCCCCGAGGCTCAATCCAAATAAAAATTTGACAATTTAAATTCAATTTAGGAAATTTAATTATAACAACTAACTTTAAATTGGGCAGCTCCCCGAGGCCCAATCCAAAATAAAGAATTTTGTAAATAATTTAATTTCTAATTATAAATTTAAATGCCAATTAATATTCCCATAATTTGTCTAGATTTTCTTGAAAGAAAGTTCCCAAAATTGGGAACTATCCATAAATGAAAAGTTTCCAAAAATAAAAGGTTTTCAGAATAATTGTAAGTTTCTAGTACAAAAAAAACTTACGTTTTTCCAAAATTGAAAATTTCCAAAATAGGAAATTCCCAAAATTCGAATGTTTCCAAAAATAGAAAGTTTTCACAATTATCATAAAATTTCAGAAACAGAGATATTTCAAAAATTTACAAAATTTCATGAGGATTTCCAAACTTTGAAATTCCTAAATCAAAAATTTACCATAATTGGAAAGTTTCCATAATTGAAAATTTTTCAAAATTGAGATCATCATAAAGCTTTCCGCAAAATAATTATATGATTATGTCGAACACTAACCTCGGCTCTCATACATCTGTTGGGTTCGGGTGCATGTTGACATGGATGCGGGTTCGTAATTTTAAAATTAATTACGTGCAGCGAAACGTTTAGCATAAATAATTTCTCTAAATCATTTAACCACACATCTAAGCATGCAATTTTATCTTGTGTAGACATTATCATTTATTTAAAATTTTTGTAGAAACATAAACTAATTTACATATTACCTCGCGTAACTCGAAGGAAGGGACGAGATCCAACCGTAAGCGTCCCTTGGAAGCTCCGCATCTATTCGCGTCCACGCCGAGTATCTTCGGGATGACTTCGCAAAGCCACGAGTTTCGTGTTCTCGAGAACTACTAGATTCTCCGAGAACGCGACGTGAAAACCCAAGAGAGAAGTCGGAAGACTAACCACAAAAGGATGACCGGCTGGTGCTCCTTCTTGGGGATGGTTGGGGCACGGCAAGAAGAAGAGAAGGAGAGAAAGAGAGGGAGAGAGCCTATGCCTTCATCTCTATATTTCACACCCAAGCCTTGCCTTAGGTCCTTTATATAGTGGCCTCTCAACCATCAAGCCTCTCAAATATGGAATAACTTATTCCATCATGCCAAGTTTGATTTTATATCATGGTTAAAATCATATTTTAATTCATGATAAAAATCAATCAAGTCTCTTCTCTCTTATGGAATAAATTTCCTTATCATGGTAAATCAATCCATGATTGATTTTATAAAATAAACCAATCCATGGTTCATTTTAATTTTCATGAAAAATAAACCAAACCTTCGTTTATTATATAAAAATTTATATCATCCATAATTTTATAAAACAAACCACACTTGGTTTATTTTATAAATTGAACCAAAAACTTGGTTCTCTCCCGTTGTTGTGGTCGGCCAAGCAAAGAGGATGGAGGCCCTCTTTAGCCGACCCATCCAAGCCAAGCTCCAATGAATTAAACTTATTTAATTCATCTATTAAGTCTTCAAAAGATTTACCCATTTTACGCTTCCGATGCGTCTCTGAAAAATTCAGATTCGACTTATCGTTTGGCTCAACCAAACTTAATCTCTCTTGATTGGAAAATCCAATTTTCAACTCATTTTCAATCCCTCGGATTACTCATAGTGCGTGTGACTAAATAGGCTTTCGATTTATGTTGGTCGTCTATAATTAATCAATTAATTATAGAACGATCATGAGTGGCACCTAGTAGTACATCATGATCCTCAATTAATCGAAAGATCGATGGTTGACCTCAGAAACAATTCTGAAACCCTTCAACAACTATAATGAATCATACCCATTCCCTTCACCATCTTATACCTACTTGGTTCAGGACATGGTCTATGTGTGTCAGTCCCCACTAGGCTGAGTACGTCACACCTAGCCCAAGTATCGTTTTCTCGTCCTACGGATTCTAATTACTGTCATGTATTTTAGAGATTCATACTCTGAACATGTCATGCTCTGGCCAGAGACTTCGAGTAACAATCCGACGATAGGCCTCAGGTATACATCTCCTCGCAAGGAGTGGTGAATCCTTTGTAGGCTGTTTAAACATCTTCGGACACTTCGGCTTATATCCAATCATCCTGGGTCCACACCTCCTTGGAGATGCTTGCTTAGGATGTCAAAGTATAAGTCTCCATGACCAAGATGACTTAAACACCGAAAGTCAAAGGAACATCGCACTTAAGCTGCAGTAAGAACTTCACTGACATATCTATATGTAGACTACCATATGAAGTTTTACAGCCAGTCACTCCAATGAACTAGTTCCCTTAACTAGCATTCATGTTTATCTCCGGACATCTCAATGTCACCAGCCAATGAGAATTAGCTGATTAGAGAATAACCCATGCTAGTCTCAACAGAATTGATAGTGTCTGTATTTATCAATTCATCGACTAGGGACAATTTCAATACTTTACAATTGCACATGTAGAGATAATCACTAGTTGTGAATTCATCACAAATTCTCTCATGCTGTCAATTATATTGCGGACATTCAGTAAATGAGTTTAAGATCTCAATCAAATACACAAACATGTATACTCAAATAGTGAATATTCATTTATTAAAATAAATGTTACAATCATAAGGCGATTGCCTTAGGACACTTCTCTCATATCATTAACAAACTCCCACTTGGCCTAATGCCAATCGCTACGGTACCCAATACCACAGGCTCTAACATGGCCCTCAAACTTGCTTTGAGGAAAGGCCTTAGTTAAAGGATCCGCTAAATTCCTTTCAATGAGAATTTTCTCAATTTGTATATCATTCCTGTTAGTGAGAGCCCTAGAGCCAATCATATGATGATTACTTTTTGGACTCATTGTATCATATTCTTGTATATATATTTCTTATATATAAAGGCATTTCTTATGGTTATTGTACTTATGTGTATTGGTGCCAAATAACTTAGTATAATAACGTCCTTGAGTAGAAGGTTCTTATCTATATCAATCGATTAGTTGAATCGATAGTGAGATGATATAGAGAACACTACTCTTAATTATTCCTAGTCAAGTATTAACATTCAAGGACAATGTTAATGCATAGAGACTAGCATGTAGGTCAACATGATGACTTGATCTCACAAGTCATGGATATGAGATATCAAGTTGACACATGGGTATACATTAGAGAATGTATACTGAATGGCCCGCCATGAGAAAGTATCATGGATCGTTATATGAGTGTCATATACTTTCTCATGTGACTATTAGTATGACTATTAGTCCTTAGACCTGAAGTCACCATAGTTCCCTACATAAGGAGTTATGTACTTTGGTTTCGTCAAACGTCACCCGTAACTGGGTGGACTATAAAGGTGATTACTGGGTATGTAACAAATTATGCGGAGGGATGTGAGTAATGTAGATGGGATCTATCCCTCCTATATGACGGGAGAGATATCATAGTCTTGATAGAGTGAGATCACTAAGTGCATGACCATGCCCAAATAAGGCAATATGAGATATTGAGCTTATTTGATTATAGTGAGTCTACTTGGAGTTCAAGACACATAGATTGATTGGAGGATGACACGGTCTATGCTTCATAGAAGATCAATCTAGATATCGAGGATAGAAGGACGTTGTCACATATTGTGATGGTCACAATTATTAGTCACAATGGTGATGTTGGATCTCGACATTCTTGTAACTTGGGTAGCAATGATGTGTTGCTAGATACCACTCATTGCTTATTTCCTTAAATAGGTTTAAGGGCATTGCCAACGTTACAAGAACCTATAGGGTCACACACATAGAGCAATAGATGGAGAATAAGTCCATATGATGGACCGAGAGTAATGAAGTCAAAGTTTGACTTTGGCTAAATATGGAAAGTCCATAAAAGGCAAGTTTGACTTGACTCAAATTAGACAACTTGAGTTGGACTCGAGTTTGATCCAAGTGTTGGATGAATCTAATCATGGGAGAATAATGAAGTCAAAGTTTGACTTTGGCTAAATATGGAAAGTCCATAAAAGGCAAGTTTGACTTGACTCAAATTAGACAATTTGAGTTGAACTCGAGTTTGATCCAAGTGTTGGATGAATCTAATCATGGGAGTATAATGAAGTCAAAGTTTGACTTTGGCTAAATATGGAAAGTCAATAAGAGGCAAGTTTGACTTGACTCAAGCCACATCACCTTGACTTGACCAAGTGATGACTTGGCATCATCATCAAGACTAAGTAACCTCCCCATTTGAATTTTGAATTCAAATGAGGGGTTACCTAAGATGGTGGCCGGCCACTTATACACACAAGATGAGGTTTTTGTGGGTGATTGATTTTTCTCCCAACTAAGTTTTTGATTTTTGCTCTCCCTCTCCTCTCTTGTGGCCGAGACCCCAAGCAAGTGCTAGCACACTTTTGAGCTCTCCTCTCCACTCTCTTACTTATGTGGATACTTCTAGAGGGTTGCTACTTTGCATCCTTGAGATCCGACACCAACCGAGGAGCGAGCGAGAATTGCGGGGCACGCATCGAAGGTAGTTTTCTCTTCTCTAATAGATCTAGGTTGTAGATCGGTTTTGAAGCATGTAAACGAGCACTCGTAAATTTTCCAAATGGTTTTCTTCGCTTGGATCCTTTCTATTGGGGCTTTCGGGGTTTCCGCGACGCGAAAAAGCGGTTTTCGCGGCCCGAAAAACCCTACAATTCCTACTTATAATCTCTCTGATCAGATGATAGCGGCGAAGCACATGTTTGGATCGCTGATGAGACCTTGGTTCTTTCGCTTGTGCAATAGCTCCATTGTTGTCGCAGTAAACCGGTATTGCTTCATCAATGGTTGGAACCACACCAAGTTCTGAGACAAACTTCTTGATCCAGACTGCTTCCTTTATTGCTTCCGAAGCTGCAATATATTCCGCTTCCGTGGTAGAATCCGCTACGGCGTCTTGCTTGGAACTCTTCCAACTTATTGCACCTCCATTCAAAATAAATACGTATCCGGACTGAGATTTGGAGTCATCCTTATCTGTCTAGAAACTGGCATCTGTATACCCACGTATTACCATATCACCTTCTCCATATATTAGGAACACATCCTTAGTGTTTCTTAAGTACTTGAGGATTGTCTTGACAACCGCCCAATGATCCATTCCTGGATCAGACTGGTATCTGCTTGTGACGCTCAGAGCATACGATACATCGGGCCTAGTACATAACATAGCATACATGATAGATCCTATCGCGGATGCATAAGAAATCTTATTCATGCAAATCCTCTCATTTTCTGTGCGCGGACACATAGACATTGAAAGGCTGATCCCATGCCTGATGGGAAGGTAACCTTTCTTGGATTTCGACATGCTAAACCTTTCTAGCACTCGGTCTATATATGTAGACTGTGAAAGACCAAGCAACCGTTTTGATCTATCTCTATAGATTCTAATCCCAAGGATATAGGTTGCTTCTCCTAGGTCTTTCATGGAGAAAGTTTTGGACAACCAAATTTTAACTAACTGTAAGACTGATATCTCGTTTCCTATAAGTAATATGTCATCGACATATAACACTAGGAATACGACTGCACTCCCACTAACCTTCTTGTACACACAAGGTTCGTCAGGATTTTGTGAGAAATCAAACTCATTGATTGTCTCATCTAAACGGATGTTCCAGCTCCTAGATGCTTGCTTTAGTCCATATATGTATCGTCGAAGCTTGCATACTTTGGTTTTATTAACCGATGTGAAATCTTCAGGTTGTATCATGTATACATCCTCAAGCAGGTTTCCATTAAGGAACGCTGTTTTCACATCCATTTGCCATGTCTCATAATCATAATGAGCTGCTATGGCCAGGAGCATCCGAATGGATTTAAGCATAGCTACTGGCGAATAGGTTTCGTCATAATCATTTCCTTTTTTCTGACGATATCCTTTTGCCACTAATCTAGCCTTAAAGGTAACAACATTACCTTCCATGTCGGTTTTCTTCTTGAAAATCCATTTGCACCCTATGGGCTTAATCCCTTCAGGTGGGTTAACCAAGTCTCATACTTGATTTTCGTACATGGAATCCATTTCCGACTTCATGGCTTCAAGTCATTTATCCCTTTCTAAATTTTTCAGAACATCTTCATAACTGATAGGTTCGTCATCGTTAATGAGTAACACGTCATTCGATTCACTTATGAGAAATCTGTATCTCTCTGGAATATTGTGTGTCCTATCAGACCTACGATGAAGTGGTGTTGTTTTAGGTTCAACTGATAGCTCATCATTATGAGTTATTGGTTGTGGGTCTAGACTAGGTTGTTGATGCGGTCCAACCCTGATTGTTGTTTTGGTGTTGACACCGATTTTAGTTTAGGTTGATGATTATTGATTATGATTAAGTCCTGATCGTGGATAAGGTATATTATGAAAAATCCTAGCCTGGAGGGCTAGGTGTTGGAAAATCCTAACCTGGATGGTTAGGTGTGGTAAATCCTAGCTTGGAGGGCTAGGTGTTGAAAAGGCCTAATTCGGAAGAGGTGGGTGAAAAGTCCTAGCTTGGAGGGCTAGGTGAAAAGTCCTAACTTGGAGGGTTAGGTGAAAATTCCCGTCTTGGAGTGTTAAGTGAAAAAGTCTTGGCTTGGAGGGTCAGGTCCTAGCTTGGAAGGCTAGGTCTGGAAAAGTCCTAATTTGGAAGGGTTGGGTGAAAAGTCCTATCTTTGAGGGCTAGGTGAAAAGTCCTAACTTGGAGGGTTAGGTGCAAATTCCCAACTTGGAGGGTTAGGTGAAAAATCCTTAGCTTGGAGGGCTATGGTGGATGAAAACTTAGCTTGGAGGGCTAGGTTTGAGTCCCTGGATCGGTCAAGTGATTGATCAGGAAAGCTGGCACGCTGCTCCATCGTGGATCGGTCTGGTGACCGATCCAGCAATGACTGATCGGTCTGGTGATCGATCAGGGAGCACACAGTGAGGTTGGGAACCAACTGTGCGGCTCCTGATCGATCTGGTGACCGATCAGGGAGTATGCGTTTCACCCACTGCTTGGCTCCTGATCGGTCTGGTGACCGATTAGGGAGCACTCAGTGAGGTTGAGTTCCCCTGCTGATCTGCTCCTGATCGGTCTGGTGACCGATCTGGCTCACTGTGCAGATCATTCTGGAGAACGATCCAGCTTCGCGAGTTCCCCACTAAGATCGATCAAGACGGAGCCTGATCGGTCTGGTCATGATCTGATCGTTCTGGTGACCGATCAGGAGGCTCCCTGATCGGCCCGGCAACTGATAAGGAGGTTTGCACTGTGAAACTCAGAAATCGCCTGGAAAAGGGGTGGATCGGTCCGGTGATCGATCCACAACCTGGGATCGGTCTGGTGATCGGTCCAGGAGAGTCCCAAAGAAATCACGATTTCTGATTGAGCGTTGGGGATCGATCAGGACAAAGCCTGATTGGTCTGAACCCATCCTGATCGGTCTGGTGACCGATCAGGAGACCCTCTGATCGGTCCGATGACCGATCACTTTAATTCAAAATGCACTGTCAGACGCTCTGATTGCGTCTGAACGTATCTAATTCTCTGCGCTTAATCTCTGATGCTTGATTTTCTGTTTCATATGCTGCTCTAATGATCTGATTAAGCTGCAGGTGATAGGGAAGGATTCAAACACTCAAGGAGAAGTCAATAGAGGCTTTCCTTGGAGTAGGTTTGTCCATTTTCCATCTCAGGTTGCAACGGCTGGAGCTGCAGACTGGAGCTGTTGACTGGAGCATGGCTGAGGGAAGCTCAGGGAGTCCAGGGAGAGCTCAGTGGTAGCTGGCGTTGGCAGGGAAGCAGCTGGAGGCTGCAGGAGATGGTGTCACCTGGTGCTGAGTGGAGAAACAAAAGGGCTAAAGAAAGCTTCGTTGAAGCAGAGTTTGAATTAGAGTTCTTGTTGCACCCTTGTGTTCTCCACATCTTGCTTGTATGTTTTGAAGTGTGTTCATCTTGTGCAAGCAACCACATTCTGTGAAGCAAGCACTCATTACTTGAGCGCTTGAAGGAAGGGACAAGAAGCTCCGAGTCCAACAGCTAGAAGACACAAGGAGAAGGCTCTTGCGTGAGATCGTCGCTGGGTGGAGCTCTGAGGGAGCTTGCTGTGTTCTTGTCTTTGCTATGTGCTAAGTAAGATCTTTCTTGTGTTTCATTGTGCTTAAACCTATATCTGTGATTAAAACGCTGTGGAGAGTTTCTCCACCGAGAAGGCGGCTGCTTTCTATCCGGTGATAACCGGGGCTTGATCTACCAACGATCAAGGGATCGCCCACCTTAAGGGCACGCCAAGGAGTAGGGGTAAGTTATCCCCGAACCTTGTAAACCCTCCTTGTTAGCGATCTTGCTAGTTGTGTTTGTTTGGCTTCGTTATCTGTTTTCTGCTTACTCTGTGTTTGCTACTTCCGCTGTGCTACTGATAAGTTTGAGTGCAGAAATTTGATAAAAGCTTAAAGTCAAAGTGTTTGGCTATATTCACCCCCCCTCTCTAGCCATCCGGGTTCCAACAAGTGGTATCAGAGCTTGGGGCTCTGTTTTTACGGATTAACAACCGAGAGTTACATCCATGGCATTGAGGGAAGGCTTCTCCACCACCCGACCTCCATTCTTCGATGGCGCAGATTTCCAATATTGGAGATCGAAGATGGAATATTACTTAAAGATGAACATCAACACTTGGTTCGTGGTGAAGGAGGGATTCACCCCTCCTAAGGATGATGAAGGCAAAGAACTTGAATCGTGGCGGTGGACTGCCGAACAAACTCGGAAGAGTGAAGCCGACGCGAAGGCGGTTGTCACTCTACAATGCGGTATGAACAAAGACCAACTCATCAAGGTTGGTCCTTTCACAAGTGCAAAGGACTTGTGGAACAAGCTCATCGAACTCCACGAGGGCACCCGAGACTCAAGAATCGTCAAGAGGGATTTGTTTCTCAACCAATTACAAAACCTTTCCATGAAGGAAAATGAAATGGTAAGTGAGCTCCATAGCCGGTTCAAGGAAGTCCTCAATGGGCTTCATTCGATTGATGAAAAGATCGAGAATCGCGACCTTGTGAGGTATGTACTAAAAGCATTTCCAAGGAATGTTTTGTGGTCATCCATGGTGGATGCCTACAAAGTCTCCAAGGATTTGTCAATTGTTAAGTTAGATGATTTGTTTTGTGAGATGAAATTGCATGAAATGGCTAACAAAGGCCCCAAGGAGAAGGGGATTGTCTTAGTTGCAGGGGATCGATCCAACAAGAAGAAGAAGGAGAAGAAGAAGGAGAAGGAGGTCACTTCATCTTCATCCTCTTCCAAATCCGAGTCCAATTCCGAGGAAGATGGTAGCGGCTCCTCATCCTCCGAGATGGCGAACTTTGTGAGAAGGATGATGAGAAGGGGTCGACGCTTCAAGAGTAGAGGTAATTCTAGTGAAGTCAAACTTGATAAGACTAATGCTTCTTACTTTGAGTGTGGTAGGAATGGGCATTTCAAGAATGAATGCCCAAAACTAAAGAAGAAGGAGTAGAGATCCAAAATGAAAGAAGAAAAATTCAAGAAGAAGAAGAAGGCCTTGAAGGCCACTTGGGATGAATCCTCCTCAAGCTCATCCGATGAAGAAAAGGAGGAGAAGAGCACAAGGCATGTGACACTCATGGCTCTTGGAGAGGAGAGCAGTGATGAATCTTCCAACTCCTCAAACGCGACTTCATCATCTTCGGATGATGGAGAGGTAACTTCTCCCGAGCTTGAAAAATATTATAGAGCAATTGCATGTTTAACCAATATGTTAAAGAAGTCAAAAAATAAGGTTAAAGCATTGCAATTAGAAATTGATCAATTGAAATTATCTAGGGATGATAACATTGATGATTTGCATGTTGAAATATTAGAAGATGAGATTAAGTCATTGAAACTTGAGGTTGAACATTTGAAATCCTCTAAGGTTGAGGATGTAGATGATTTGCATGATGACTTGCTAGTAGAAGAAAACCAATCACTAAAGAGTGAAGTTGAGAGACTCAAGAATATTCTTGAGAAGTTCTCAACTAGCTCTAAAATCCTAGACATGATCTTGAATGCCCAAAGGGCAGTCTACAATAGGGCCGGTATTGGTTACCGACCCAAAGAACCCTCATTCGTGTCTTTGATGTCTAGGACTTGTTAGTGATATGAGAGAAGTGTCCTAAGGCAATCGCCTTATGATTGTAAACATTTATTTTAATAAATGATAATTCACTATTTAAGTATACATGTTTGTGTATTTGATTGGGATCTTAAACTCATCTACTGAATGCCCGCAATATAATTCACAGCATAAGAGAATTTGTGATGGGATCACAACTAGTGATTATCTCTACATGTGCAATTGTGAAGTATTGAAAGTATCCCTAGTTGATGAATTGATAAAAACGGACACTATCAATTCTGTTGAGACTAGCATGGGTTATTCTCTAATCAGCTGATTCTCACTGGCTGGTGACATTGGGATGTCCGGAGATAAACATGGATGCTAGTTAAGGGAACTAGTTCATTGGAGTGACTAGCTGTAAAACTTCATATGGTAATCTATAAAGATATGTCACTGAAGTTATTACTGCAGCTTAAGTGCGATGTTCCTTTGACTTGCGGTGTTCAAGTCATCTTGGTCATGGAGACTTATACTTTAACATCTTAAGCAAGCATCTCCAAGGAGGTGTGGACCCAGGATGATTGGGTACAAGCCGAAGTGCCCGAAGATGTTTGAACAACCTACAAAGGATTCACCACTCCTTGCGAGGAGATGTATACCCAGGCCTATCGTCGGATTGTTACTCAAAGCCTCTGGCCAGAGCATATCATGTTTAGAGTGCGAGTCTCTTAAATACATGAGAGTAATTAGAAATCCAAAGGACGAGAAAGACATTACTTGGGCTAGGTGTGACGTAATCAGCCTAGTGGGGACTGACACAAATAGACCATGTCCTGAACCAAGTGGGTATAAGATGGTGAAGGGAATGGGGCACGATTCATTAGAGCTGCTGAAGGGTTTCAGAATTCTTTCTGAGGTCAACCGTTGATCTTTCGATTAATTGGGGGTCATGATGTACTACTAGGTGCCACTCATGACCGTTCTATAATTGGTTAATTATAGACGGCCAACATAAATCGAAAGCCTATTTAGTCACACGCACTACGAGTAATCCGAGGGATTTAAAACGAGTTGAAAATTGGATTTTCCGATCAAGAGAAATAAGTCGAATCTGAATTTATCAGAGGCGCAATGGAAGCTAAAAATGGCTAAGTCTTTTGAAGGCTTATTGGGCGAATTAAATGAGTTTAATTCGCGATGGGAGCGGCTTGGTTTGGCCGGCCAAAGAGGGTGTCCACCCTCTTGGTTTGGCCGGCCATTAAAAGGGGAATAATCCAATTTAATTGGTTTAATTAATAAAATAAATCTAGCGCGATTTGTTTTATAAATTATGGATAAATAAATTGATATATAAAGAAATTTATATAAAGGGGTTTATAAAGAAATTTGTAGAAATTTATTCTTTTTATGAAAATTAAAATGAACCATGAATTGGTTTAATTTTAATTTATAAAATCAATTATGAATTGATTTATCCATGATAAGAAAATTTTATACAAATTTTATTCCATAATTAAAAGAGAGAAGGAATTTGTTTTATTATAAAGTTAGTTATAATAAAACTTGGCTTAAACGGAATAATTAATAAGAGAATTTATAGGATAAATTTCTTATGAAAATTCCGTTAAGTGGGAGACTTGGCAAGGGAGAGATTACTATATAAAGGAACCAAGGCTAGGCTTAAGTTCCTTAATCAATAGAGTAATCAAGAGATTAATTCTTTCCCTCTCTCTCTCTTATTCTCTCCTTCCCCCTTCCCCTTAGGGCCGGCGCCCACATCCCTAATCCTAGGGCCGACGCCCAAGCTTCCTCCACCTAGGGTCGGCGTCTCCTCTTCCTAGGGCCGGTGCACCTCCTTCTCCAAGGGTTGCCGTGGGTTGCCATCACTAAGAAGAAGCCAAACAAGAAGAAGAAGAAGCGGATCGCGACTCCTCTCTTCCCGGAATTTTGATTCCGTTTTTTGTTGGTTAGTTTCCATTCCTTTCTCTCTTGTTTTCTAGTTGTGCCTTTGGAGAATCTAGTAGTTCTCGTCGGCACAAAACTCGTGGCTTTGCGAAGTCATCCCGAAGAGAACTCGGCTTGGACGCGAATAGAGGCGAAGCTTCCAAGGGACGCTACAGTTGAATCTCGTCCCTTACTTCGAGTTACGCGAGGTAATTAGTAAATTAGTTTACTTTTCTGCAAAGTTTTAATTTATGATCATGTCAACACATCATAAGGTTGCATGCTAGATACGTGGTTAAAGTAATTTCAGAAATTATTTTATGCTAATTCTTCCGTTGCACGTAAAAATTTAAAATTTTACGAACCCGTATCCTTGTCAACATGCACCCGGTCCCAACAGGACTGATATGAGACAATCTAGGACACCCAAGGTTCAAAAGAAAGTTGTCAAGGCATGGGTGCCTAAGTCTTGTTTAGTTGATGCTTTAGGTCCCAAGGTTTGGGTACCTAAAACTTCTATTTTTCAAATTGTGTAGGTTATGATTGAGGGGGAGCATCTATCAACTTGGTTCGTTGATAGTGGATGCTCCAAACACATGACCGGGGATAGATCATTGTTTACCACACTTCACAAGAAAAGTAGAGGTAATGTTTCATTTGGTAACAATGGTAGTCTCAAGGTCATAGAAATAGGAGACATTCAAATATCCGAATGTTTTAGAATTTCAAATGTCCTTCTAGTCAAGAGGATGACATTTAATCTCCTAAGTGTTAGTCAATTATGTGACACGGGTTGCACAATTGATTTTCAACCAAGTTAATGTCTAGTTAGACAACATGACACCTTGGACACAGTACTAGTAGGAACAAGAGTAGACAATATTTATCAAGTTTCATTTAAAAGTGCTACTAATGCTCTTGCTAAGTGTTTCATGTCAAAAGAAGAAGAGTCCACCCTTTGGCACCGGAGGCTAGCACATGTTAACATGAAGAACATCCGGAAGTTGGCCAACAAGGGATTAGTTCGTGGCTTACCAAGCATCAAGTATGAAAAAGACAAACTTTGTGATGCATGTCAAATGGGTAAGCAAACAAAATCTTCACATAAAGGTAAAAGCGCTGTAAGTACATCTACCGCATTAGATTTACTTCACATGGATTTATTTGATTGTAGTACTATCATATCATTGAATGGTAGTAGATATTGCTTTGTGATCATTGATGATTTCACTAGATATACATGGACATACTTTTTAAAATATAAGGACCAAACCTTAGATGTTTACATTTCCTTTTGTAGAAGAGTTGAAAATAAAAAATCATCAACAATTAAGACAATTAGAAGTGATCATGGAGGTGAATTTCAAAATCAACGATTTTTAGAATTTTATCAAGATAGAGGGTATAGACATGAGTTCTCTACTCCTAGAACACCACAACAAAATAGTGTTGTAGAGAGGAAGAACCGTGTTCTACAAGAGGCTGCACGAAGCATGCTTAATGAGTACTCACTACCGAGTTACTTATGGGCTGAAGCTGTAAATATAGCCTGCTATGTGCAAAACCGAGTCCTCATTCATAGGTTCTTAGGAAAGACTCCCCATGAACTTTGGTTTGGGAAACCACCTACGATTAAACATCGTAGGGTGTTTGGTTGTAAAGTGTTCATCCTAAACACCAAGGACCACCTTGGAAAGTTCACGGCAAAAGCTGATGAAGGGATATTAGTCGGGTATTCCTTAATTAGCAAAGCCTATCGAGTCTACAACAAGAAGTCTAGATTAGTTGAAGAATCTTCTGATGTTGTCTTTGAAGAAATTCCAAAAGTCAATGGTCAACCAGAAGATGAAGCCCAATTCGAACTTAGGAGACTGAGTTTGAATGAGAGTCCAAATGTTGTTGATGGTGATGAATCCGACGACGGTGAGCCTAGACAACCCATTGATCAGCCGGATCCTGAGGCTGAGCTTGTGTCTAGTCAACTCATTCAAGAAGCACCACCAACACCTAGGCAAACTAGATTAGCATCTAGTCATCCCCAAGACCAAATTGTTGGAGACATCCATCATGGGGTTAGGACTAGGTCATTCTTTAGGAATGAGGCTAATGAAGTTGCTCTAATTTCCGAAATTGAACCTAAAAAAATTGATGAAGCATTAAATGATCCCGATTGGATCATTGCGATGCAAGATGAACTAGGTCAATTTGAAAGAAGTCAAGTTTGGGACTTAGTCCCTAGACCTAAGAAGACCACCATCATTGGAACCAAATGGGTGTTCAAAAACAAATTGAACCATAATGGAGAAATCATTAGAAACAAGGCACGCATGGTAGCCAAGGGCTATAGTCAAGTTGAAGGCCTTGATTATGATGAGACCTATGCTCCCGTGGCATGATTAGAATCCATTCGATTGATGTTTGCATTTGCAGCACATCGTGGCTTCAAGCAATACCAAATGGATGTCAAATCGGCCTTTTAAAATGGTTTAATAAGAGAAGAGGTCTATATCGAACAACCTCCGGGGTTTGAGAGTACCGAATTTCCAAACCACGTATTTAAGGTCAAAAAGGCACTTTATGGCCTTAAACAAGCATCCCGAGCTTGGTACGAGCGGTTGTCGACATTTTTAATTGAAAAGGGCTTTGTAAGAGGCCAAATAGACCCTACACTATTTCTACGAAGAGATGGTGACAATATCTTTGTAGCCCAAGTGTATGTCGATAACATAATTTGTGGCTCAATCAATAAGGGCTATTTAAATGAATTTATTGGACACATGGAAAATGAATTTGAAATGAGTTTAGTGGGAGAGTTGACTTTCTTCCTTGGACTTGAAATCAAGCAATCCCGAGATGGGATCCATGTACACCAATCGAAATACACACAAGAAATGCTCCGTAAATTCAACATGAGTGATTCAAAAGAGGTAACCACTCCCATGGCCATAAACACAAGATTAGACAATGATGAGAGTGGTAAACCCATTGATTTGACTCAATACCGAAGCATGATAGGTAGCTTACTATACCTCACAGCTAGTCGACCGGATATTCTATTTGTTGTGGGTATGTGCGCTAGGTATCAAGTGTGTGCTAAGGAATCTAATTTGATCGTTGTTAAGAAAATTTTGAGATATCTTAAAGGCACAATAGGAGTCGGTCTTTGGTACCCTCGTACCGAATCTTTTGATTTAATTGGCTATACCGATTCCGACTACGCTAGATTAAGTTGGATCGGAAAAGCACAAGTGGGGGTTGCCAATTTCTAGGTTCTGTTGGTGCAGAAAGCACCCAAGTCGAACCTGAGTTTTGATAATGGCAAAAGGGTTCAAAAGTTAAGCCTTATTTGTTATCTAACATGATACTTAAATGTGTAGGAAAAGTCCTAGCGAAGGACTGCTAGGCACTGGCGAAGGAATGCCAGGGTAAAAAGTCCTAGCGAAGGGCTGCTAGGCACTGGCGAAGGAATGCCAGGGTACTGAAGCCCTAGCGAAGAACTGCTAGGCGCCAGGCGAAGGACAGCTTGGGACTGAAGACCTGGCGAAGGACTGCTAGGCACCGGGCGAAGGACAGCTTTGTATCCAAGACCTAGCGAAGGACCGGTAGGCAAAAGTCCAACCGGAGGAGCAGGTTGGCGTCAGGTACATTCTCCCGAGAGGAGTAGGTGAGGACGCGTTCCCCGTCGAGGGAACAGTAGGCGTCGGTTCGACCTAGGGCTCCATTTTGGAGGCCCAAAGTTAGAACCAAGACAGCTAAGGCTGTATAAACTAACATCTTATTGTTTTATGGTGTTTTGGACTAACCCTGGATGCATGACCAAAGGAACGAGTGTCTGCAGCTCAGAGAGCCTCAAAGGAGTGAGGCAGCAGCTGACCAGGGCGCCCGGAGTGTCCCGGGCGCCCCCAAGGTGAACACAAAACACATGAAGCAAAGGAAGGCTTCGACAGCTCAAGGGCGGGGCGCCCCCCGTGCTCCCGGGCGCCCCCTTGCTCCCGGGCGCCCCCAGCGTCCCGGGCGCCCCGGTCAAGATCTGATCCCGAGGTTGAAGGGATCAGAAGCTGACCGAGTGAAAGTCGGATCGGCCGACACGTGGGGGGGGGCGCCCAAGGCTTCGAACAACAATTCTTTCCAACGCATATACTCTCTTCTGCTCCCGCGCTCTGCTCCAGAAACCTCCCGACTCAAGACTCAAGAGCCGACGACGTCCCGCTGCTCCGAAAAGACAACCTACATCGGACGTCGGTAAAAGAATAGTTTTTTTTGTTTACTTTGCTATACTTGTAAATTCATCAATCTTGTAAACTGAATTGCGCACTTATAGAATTGACCGCAGAAAACGGTCAACGACCGTGGGCCTTGGAGTAGGAGTCAACATAGGCTTCAAACCAAGTAAAACTATCTGTGTTCGCGATTGTGTTTATTCCGCTGCATATTTTCTCTAAGTTTTCATCCGAAAAGCGTTTTTCGATATTCACCCCCTCTATCGGTTCTCTCGATCCAACAAGTGGTATCAGAGCGGGGAAGTTCAAACTTGGTGCAACCGCCAGTTTGAAAATTTTTTGGATTTGTTTAATTTATTTTTGAAATTCTTCTAATATTTCTTTTTCGTTCGAATTTCTTCTCGTTGATCGAGGTTGGTGCAACACCCCTCGACAAATATTTTTTATCCCGCACAACTAATCCAAGACCTAGTCTTGGCATATTCCTGTTTTTTTGTTAGTTTCTTTTTTCCTCATAAAATGGTCATGCAAGAAGGCTTTAGCACCGCAAGACCACCTCTCTTCAGTGGAGAAGACTTCTCCTACTGGAAGAGCAGAATGGAGGTCCACCTGAAAACTCAGGTGGATATGTGGATAATCATCCAGTCCGGACTGGAGATTCCAAGAAATGCTGAAGGAGACCTCAGACTTACACAGAATGGGACACCGCTCTAAAACGGAGAATTGAAGCGGATGCAAAGGCGACCCAGACCCTTCAATGCGGCTTAACGAAAGAGGAGCTGAACCGGGTGGGCCCTTTCAACAGTGCCAAGGAGCTGTGGGGGAAACTGATCGAGCTGCATGAAGGAATATCAGACACTCGGATCAGCAAGAGGGATCTCCTCCTGAATAAGCTGTATACAATTAAAATGACCGACAACGAAACAACAGCTTAGCTTCACGCCCGAATCCAGGAACTAATGAACGGACTGCACACCATCGGTCACAAGGTAGAAAACCATGACTTAATAAGGTACGCATTAAATGCTTTCCCTAGAAACACCTTGTGGGCATCTATGGTAGATGGATACAAGGTTTCAAGGGACCTTTCAAAAGTAAAATTAGATGAATTATTCTCTGAATTAGAGTTACACGAACAGACTAACTGCAAACTGGCCGAGAAAGGTATTGCCTTTGTTGCAGGTAGAACTGGAAGGACAACAAAGAAAAAGCCTCAACCTGAACCCGAGTCTAACTCAGACTCAGACTCAGAAGACGAAGAAGGAGATAAACCTAAGCTAGTTCGACTGGTAAGAAACTACTACAAGGAGTTAAAGAACCAAACCAACAAAAGAAGAGCCAGTAGAAGAAAGGATGAACCAGCTGAACCCGCAAATGAAAAGAACAATCCCAACGTGACCTGCTACGAGTGTAAGAAGAAAGGTCACTACAAGACGGAGTGTTCGAACCTAAAGGAGACCAAAAAGAATAGAAGGAAGAAGAAGGCACTTCAAGTAACGTGGGACGAGTCCTCCTCCAAAGAAGAAGAAGAGGCCCCACAGTCGAACCTGCTTGCACTAACCACCTCGGAAGAAATCGAGACCGAATCAGAATTGGAACAGGACGACGGAACACTAACATTTTCAGAAAACGGCGAAATCAGGGTAAGTGGTTTTACTAGAATTCAGTTAAGTGAATTAATTGCTTACCTTTCTCGAGATTTAGCGAAAGCCAAACTCCGAATCGAATCCCTCCGACAGGAAGTAAAACTCCTGAAAGAAGGAGCTGACCCTAAACCCTTAACTGAGAAGGTTCAAGAAGGAACCTCTACTCAAGTTGAAAAACTTGAGAAAGAGAATTCCTCCCTGAAAATTCAGGTAAAGGATCTTAGACCAGCTTTAGAATGATTTACCTCTGGTTCCAAGGGTCTTGACATGATCCTTGGAAAACAGAAATCGGTTCTAAATCGATCCGGACTAGGTTATAGAACCAAGTCTCGACAAAGATCCTACTTTGCTGTACTGAACCAGCCCAGACCCAAAGTTCAGGCATGGGTACCAAAACTATGCCTGAACAAACAAACTGGATCAAATCAATATTGGATCCCCAAGGACAAGATTCACATCTTGCCAAACCATTATCGTGGCTATAGTCCAGGGGAGCCAAATTGAAAACAATAGTTATTATTAGATAAATTTCAATTCTTGCTTGCAATTTGCTTGGATGTTTGTTTATTTAATTTCTGCAATTTATCATGCTTAGACTTAGGAATGGTTAGTTTAAGGACTGAACCAACTTAACTGAAAATTGACAACATAGTATTGGGAGGAGGTGAGATGATAGTACGTTAGGGAAACCAATTCTAATAAGGTCAAGTATCCTTGGTCTCTTTAGACTGGTGAAACTAGCCAAAGCTACCGATCCAAGACCCAAACTAGTTAGACCAGAATTTTTCAAAGATTAATTTTGAAAATGAAATTTCATTGAAAGGCTTTGTCAAGGAAAGGGTTGATGATCCAATAAGGCTACGGCCAAAGAAGGCCTAGTGCCTCGCCAAGACCTGGAAGCCAATCTCTGAAATTCAAATTCAAATTAGTCTTTGTTAAAATTTAAATCTAACACAAATTTTCAGTTATGTATAGATTCAAACAATGTACAAAATAAATTCAACTGTTTTCAAAATTAATTAAGATTTTCAAAATAAATCATGTTTTTCAAAAATTCTTTTATCAAAACCTGTCTCACAAAACCTATAAGGCTAACGTGATTGAAAACCCTAGATTTGGGTGAGATAGACTAGGTCGTGAAAATCAATTTAAGCTATTCCTGATTCTAATTGGATCCAAATCAACAAAACTCTTTATGTGTAGGAACATAAAGATTTGGACCAATAGATGTTGGATAGCGGTTGCTCCAGACACATGACTGGAGATAAATTGAAATTCACCAAACTCAAGTTCAAGAACCTAGGCTCAGTGGCATTTGGCAACAATGCTACACTCAAGGTAATTGGATCAGGTAATATTTAACTTAAATCTGACTTTATTATTAAGAAAGTCCTTTTGGTTGAAAATTTCAATTTTAACTTGCTTAGAATAAGTCAGTTGTGTGATTCTGATTTTATAGTTACCTTTAACAATTCTAACTGCCTGATTAGAAACCTACAAGACTCAGAAATCATGCTTAAGGGCACTAGGAAAAATAATGTTTACACTATAAACCTACCCCTAGTATCCAAATGTATGTTAACTTAGTTAGAACAATCAAACCTCTGGCATAGGAGATTAGGTCATACTAATCTGATAACCATCTCAAAAATCACCCAACTTGGCTTAATCAAAGGTATCCCCAAAATTAAAAATAATGAACACCTAATATGTGAATCATGTAATCAAGGTAAACAAACCAAATCTAATCACAAACTAATCCAATCTGACCTAACTCAAACCACACTTGAGCTCCTGCACCTTGACCTATTTGTTCACATGGAGCCAAGTCACTAAGCGGGAACCGATACTGCTTATTAATAGTTGATGATTACTCTAGGTTCACCTGGGTTAGGTTTCTAAAAACCAAAGATGAAACCCTAAACCTATTTAATGAATTCTGTAAATAATTGAAAATCAAAATGATACTAAAATTAAAAGACTTAGGAGTGACCACAGGGGAGAATTTGAAAATCAACGGTTTGAGGAATTCTGTAAGGTAAATGGGTACATACATGAATTTTCATGTCCTAGAACCGCCCAACAAAATGGGATAGTCGAAAGAAGAAATAGAACACTACAGGAAGCCGCTAGGGCTATGCTCAATGAATTTAACTTAGCAAATCAATATTGGGCAGAAGCAATTAGTACGACTTGTTACATGCAAAATAGGGTCCTGATTAACAAGCGACACAACAAAACACCCTATGAACTGTACTACCATAGACTCCCAAATTTACACTACCTAAGAGTCTTTGGATGCAAAGTCCATATCCTAAACACCAAAGACTATTTAGGGAAATTTCAGTCCAAGTCAACCCCAGGTATCTTCCTAGGATACTCAACCACAAGTAGAGCCTATAGGGTTTACAACAAACAAACTAAGAAAATTGAAGCAACAACAAACTTAATATTTGATGAAGAAATCAACTCAACATCTGATCATCCAGACCTAACTTCATCAAATTCTTATCAAGAAAATAATGAACAAACTGTTGAACCTTTAATTGAACCCTTAAACGAACTAACTATTGAACCAACTACTGAGTCAAGTCAACCAACTATTGACCCAACAATTGAACCAGCCCAAAGAGTTGAATCAAATAGTGAACCAAACCGACCGGCCGGACCTGAGGCTGAATCAAGTTCTAGAAAAACCAAGAAACCCAGACTTAGTCACCCAACCGATCAAATTGTAGGTGATCAAACTCTAGGAGTCAGAACTAGGTCTTCCCATAGAAACCTTAGTCAAATAGCCATGATTTCAAAAATTGAACCCAAAACTATAGAGGAAGCCCTACCTGATCCTGATTGGATCATAGCAATGCAAGAAGAGCTAGCCCAATTTGAGAGAAACCAAGTCTGGGAATTAGTGCCTAAACTTGAGGGCAAATCCGTCATTGACACTAAGTGGGTTTTTAGGAATAAGTTGAATGATCAAGGAGAAATAGTCAGAAATAAAACCCGCTTAGTAGCAAAATGATTCAACCAAGTAAAAGGGTTAGATTACGACGAAACATATGCCCCAGTAGCTAGACATGAGTCCATTAGGATGTTATTAGCCTTTGCATCCCATAAAGGATTTAAGCTATACCAAATGGATGTAAAGTCAGCCTTTTTAAATGGATTCATTAAAGAAGAAGTTTATGTAGGACAACCCCCTGGGTTTGAGGACTTAGAAAGACCTGACCACGTGTTCAAACTCACTAAAGCATTATATGGACTAAAACAAGCACCTAGGGCCTGGTATGAATGCTTGTCAACTTACTTAATTTCTAAAGAATTCAAACAAGGATAAATTGACTGAACCTTATTTATTAAACCCCTAGGAAAAGATATATTTATTGCCCAAATCTACATAGATGACATAATCTTTGGGTCCACCAACTCAAACTTTCTAAAAGAATTCGTGAAAATAATGGAAAATGAGTTTGAAATGAGTTTAGTTGGTGAGCTCAATTTCTTTCTAGGGTTACAAATCAAACAAACTAGAGATGGAAACTATGTCTATCAATACAAATATGCTAAAGAATTAATAAAGAAATTTAAAATGGATAACTCTAAAAGCATAAGTACTCCCATGGCCACAAATGTAAAAATAGATAGTGACCCTAATGGAAAACCAGTAGACCTTAAACTCTATAGAAGTATGATAGGAAGTCTACTGTACCTTACAGCCAGCAGACATGATATCCTTTTTTCTGTAAGAATGTGTGCTAGATACCAAACATGTGCTAAGGAAACGCACTTAGCAGCCCTAAAAAGAATACTAAGATATGTTAAGGGTACCCTAAATGTAGGGATTTGGTATCCTAGGACTTCAACTTTTGATTTGTCAGGATACTCAGATTCTGACTACGCTGGTTGTAAATTAGATAGAAAGAGCACAAGTGGAAGCTGCCAACTATTAGGAAATAGTCTAGTAAGTTGGTGCAGCAGAAAACAACACTGTGTAGCTCTATCCATAATTGAAGCTGAGTATGTTGCCTTAGGAGAATGTGTAGCACAACTTTTATGGATGATGCACACTCTTAAGGACTTTCAGCTCAATTACACCCAAACCCAAGTTTTTATTGACAATATAAGTTCAATTAATCTAACTAAAAACCCAATCCAACATTCCAGGACTAAACACATAGAAGTTAAGCACCATTTTGTAAGAGATCATGTAGCCAGGGGTGAGATAGTCCTTAAGCATGTAGACTCTAAATCTAACTTAGCTGACATATTCACCAAACCCCTACCTGTGTCTGAGTTCAGTTCACTAAGAAGGCAGTTAGAATTATGCTTGGTAGAATAGGTCTACTTTGCTTTTTGGTTTTTTTTCCTTTAAAATTTTTAAATGTTTTTAAAATCAGTTTTTAATTTTTAAATGCTTTCAAAAATCAAATTTTACTTAGTTTTGAAAAAGTTTAAATATTTTTCGACTTAGTTTTATTTTAAAAACTACCCCCTTCAAAATTTTACTAAGTACTTAAGTTTACTAAATTTTACTAAGTACTTAAGTTTACTAAATTTTACTAAGTACTTAAGTTTTCAAAATTTTACTAAGTACTTAAGTTTTCAAAATTTTACTAAGTACTTAAGTTTTCAAAATTTTACTAAATGCTTAAGTTTTCAAAATTTTACTAAGTACTTAAGTTTTCAAAATTTTCAAAATTTACTAAGTACTCAAGTTTTCAAAATTTTCAAAATTTACTAAGTACTTAAGTTTTCAAAATTTTCAAAATTTACTAAGTACTCAAGTTTTCAAAATTTTCAAAATTTACTAAGTACTCAAGTTTTCAAAATTTTCCAAATTTACTAAGTACTTAAGTTTTCAAAATTTTCAAAATTTACTAAGTACTCAAGTTTTCAAAATTTTACTAAAGTTCTTAAATTTTCAAAAAAAACGTGCTAAGTACTTAAAACTAAAGTTTTCAAGTTTACCAAGTACTTTAAAACTTAAAGCTTTCAAAACATGTGAGTACTTTAAGCTTAAGGCTTCAAAATTCTCCTTAAGTACTCAAACTTAAGTTTTCAGAATCCTTCTTAAGTTTTCTAAAGTTTTACAAAATAGACAACCAAAACTATTTTCTACTAAAAATAATTCTAAGTAAAAAATCCACTCTTAAACATAGAATTTATTTTCAAAAACCCCACAATCTTTTGAAAAATCTAGGGGGAGATTCCTTCCAGGGGGAGGGAACAAAAATTAATTTTTACTTGCTCTGATTAACTTAACATTTTGAACCATGATTGCTATAAATCAAAAAGGGGGAGATTGTTGGTGCAGAAAGCACCCAAGTCGATCCTGAGTTTTGATAATGACAAAAGAGTTCAAAAGTTAAGTCTTATTTGTTATCTAACATGTTACTTAAGTGTGCAGGAAAAGTCCTAGTGAAGGACTGCTAGGCACTGGCGAAGGAATGCCAGGGTAAAAAGCCCTAGCGAAGGACTGCTAGGCACTGGCGAAGGAATGCCAGGGTACTGAAGCCCTAGCGAAGGACTGCTAGGCGCCAGGCGAAGGACAACTTGGGACTAAAGACCTGGCGAAGGACTGCTAGGCACCGGGCGAAGGACAGCTTGGTATCCAAGACCTGGCTAAGGACCGCTAGGAAAAAGTCCAACCGGAGGAGTCGGTTGGCATCAGGTACATTCTCCCGAGAGGAGTTGGTGAGGACGCGTTCCTCGTCGAGGGAACAGTAGGCGTCGGTTCGACCTAGGGCTCCATTTTGGAGGCCCAAAGTCAGAACCAAGACAGCTAAGGCTGTATAAACTAACATCTTATTGCTTTATGGTGTTTTGGACTAACCCTGGATGCAGGACCAAAGGAATGAGTGTCTGCAGCTCAGAGAGCCTCAAAGGTGTGAGGCAGCAGCTGACCAGGGCGCCCGGAGTGTCCCGGGCGCCCCCAAGGTGAACACAAAACACATGAAGCAAAGGAAGGCTTCGACAGCTCAAGGGCGGGGCGCCCCCATGCTCCCGGGCGCCCCCCATGCTCCCGGGTGCCCCCAGCGTCCCGGGCGCCCCCAGTGCAAGCCATCGAAGCGGAAGCCAGCGAAGCCAAGGGATAAGCTCTGACCCGGTCAACCCGGCCCCCCCCCAGCGTCCTGGGCGCCCCAGTCAAGATCTGATCCCGAGGTTGAAGGGATCAGAAGCTGACCAAGTGAAAGTCGGATCGGCCAACATATGGGGGGGCACCCCCGACGTTCCAGGCGCCCCAGGGCCTATAAAAGGGCCCTCGACCCCAAGGCTTCGAACAACGATTCTTTCCAACGCATATACTCTCTTCTGCTCCCGCGCTCTGCTCCGGAAACCTCCCGACTCAAGACTCAAGTGCCAACGACATCGCACTACTCCTAAATGACAACCTACATTGGACATCAGTAAAAGAAGAGTTTTTTTTGTTTACTTTGCTATACTTATAAATTCATCAATCTGGTAAACTGAATTGTGCACTTATAGAATTGCCCGCAGAAAATGGTCAACGACCGTGGGCCTTGATGTAGGAGTCGACCTAGGCTCCGAACCAAGTAAAACTACCTGTGTTCGCGATTGTGTTTATTCCGCTGCGTATTTTCTCTAAGTTTTCATCCGAAAAGCGTTTTCCGATAATCACCCCCCCCCTCTATCGGTTCTCTCGATCCAACAGGTTCGTCCTTAGTAAGCTGGTCAAGTCGGAAGCAACATTGTGTTGCTCTCTCCACGACCGAGGCAGAATATATCGCTATGGGAGAGAGCGTATCACAATTGTTGTGGATGATACATACTTTAGAGGACTATGGATTGAGTTACAAGGGTGTGCAAGTGTTATGTGATAACATTAGCACAATTAACCTAACCAAAAATCCAGTCCATCATTCTTGGACTAAACATATTGAGGTACGTCACCACTTCATTAGGGATCATGTTGCTAGGGGAGATATTGTACTCTCACATGTAGAGTCTAAATCAAACCTAGCTGACATTTTCACTAAATCACTCCCCGAAAATAAATTTAGCTTCCTAAGAAGGGAGTTGGGAATGTGTCGCGCTTCATAGTTTTCCTAAATGCATTCAAAATCCTTAATGATTATTTTGAATTAATGGGAAACAATTGGGTAACTTTGGGGACATCTCACACAAACTATAAGGTTTACCAAAATATTTTTGTTTGCTAGAAATGGGGTGAGATGTTAGGATCAACTCAATTTCTCAAAATGTCAATGCATCACTTGAGAATTTAAGTTGACGAGATAATAATCACTTCGGTGACCAAGTATGGGGAAAACCAATGCATAACACATGTGTATTTGGCTCCATGATCATACTTGGACATTCCAATCAAGGAAACTTGATTGGAAACTTGGATTTGGCACAAATTGTTTGAATGATTATGTTTGAGTTTGACTCCACTTGGGTGGAGCAAAGTGACTTGTTCAAACCCTAAGGACCTTTGATCCTTGATTGGGGATCAATTATAGACGAGGGACTACTTCCAAGATCGATATCTTTCACCATATCCCTTTAAAAATCATGTATCGGTCTGAAACTGAAGGTTTCAGATCGTATCAGGGAATTTCAGGAACCCTGATCGGTCACTAGACCGATCAAGCATAGTGCTGATCGGTCCCCAGACTGATCTGGATACGTACTGAGTTGATCAGTCCACAGACCGATCAGAGGGATCAGTCGAGACTTTGCGGACTCTCAGCTAAATACTCTGTGCTAATCTGGATCAGTCCCTGGACCGATCTGGCACCCTGATTGGGATCGGTCCACAGATCGATCAGGGGGCTCACAGGTTTCTCTCCGAACTCTACTGTTTGTGTCCTGATCGATCAGCCGATCGATCAGGAGCGCACCTAATCAGTCACCCGACCGATCAGGCCCAGGTCAGTCCGATCAGGCTATATCCTGATCGGTCTGGGCGCTATCAGATCGAACGGTGATCCGTCCAATCGCATTAAAGTCTTGTTGGTGGACCGATCCACCAACCGTTTAACTCCTTCGAAACCTCTCATTGCCAAACCCTAGCGCCGAAACCTCCCACTTGTGCGACCTTCAGTATGTGCGAGAGCTTTCCCAGTGCCTTCATCTTCCTCTCATGAGTGAGCGCACGCGTGGACGTGAGAAGACTTCCTGCGAGCCTCACTTTGTCTTCAGCAAGTCTCTGTTTCTTGCTTACGGGTTTGCGTTTTTCTCTTGCGCCGAGAGCCTCTTCTGCGCAAGCTGTTCTTCCAATCTTCAAGAAACTCATCAATGGCGCCTAAGTAAGTTTTCAGTCTATAGTGTTTGTATGTGAAGCTAACCATGGTTTGGTGTGTTGTGCCGTGACCTCTTGCTCTGGCCGTGACCCATTGTTGTCATGTCTTCTCTTTGTTCAAACGTCTTACCTTATTATTACTCTTCTATGATCAAATCTTGGGTCTTTGATTAAATTGTGTTCTTATGATCATGTCTACCTTGTGTCTTTGATTAAACTGTGTTCTCTTAATCATTGTGGCTTGATCATGTTCTCTGATTGGGTCTTACCTTGTCTTGATCAATTTGATCAAATCTTATTCATGTGATTGGTGTCATGATTTGGTTTACCTATCTTGATCAAATTTATTTACTCAATCTCTAGAAAATCTTCTAAGGGCAAAGAAGCCGTTGAGGGCAGCTCAAAGGGGAAAGCCCCTTCTTCATCTGCGCCCTCCAGAAGGCCTCAGCCTTCTTCAAGCTCCCGCTTTCCAAATGCGGCCTGTAAACAGGCCTTCCAATCGAGGACATTTAAATTGCTACCCTGTCGATCCATTGATGTCGCTTTCCTAACTGAGTACTGCCCCTCTGTCATGGAGATCGTCACTTTTTACAATCTGGGCTTCCTTCTTTCCTTGGAGAGGACTATTAATTATGACCTGGTCTCCGAATTTTACAGCAACCTTCAGCAAGGTCCTCAGGGGGGCTTCGAGTTCACTACTCGAGTTGCCAAGCGGACTCTTGATTTCTCCTATGCAATTCTAGCTGAGTATCTGGGTGGTAGACGTTCATCCAACCTGTATTCGATTTATCCCGAGCTTCCTGATCCCCTGCTGGCCCCTTTTGCAGATGTTACCCCCGACTCCATCTATCAACATTTCTTTGGTCATCCTCGCCTCGCCGGGCTTGATGAATTGGGTCCTGATTTTCCTACCTTTGCTGCACTTCGTCTCTCTCCCACTGATTACGTCTTGTTCAAGATTATCACAAATTGTATTCTTCCAAACACATCAAAGCCTTTGACCGAGATCCGACCCTATCACTGCCTTATGCTCTACGGCATGCACCGCCAAATGGATTTTGATATCATGGAAAGTATCTTTCAGTCCATTCTGTCTTATAGAGAGCCCAGTCGCCGCACAGTCTATATGCCATTTGGTCATGTCATCACTGACTGGCTTATGTTAGTTGGTGTTGATGTCACCAAGGGCAGGACCATGCCCATGGTCATGCAGGATTGTCGGCTGGGTCGGCGCGCTTTTGCCAAGTCCGGCATTATTATTCGAGAGAACGATTGGGCCTTGGTTTGGAAGGATGGGAGAGGACTCGGTGACCTACCTAGAGGAGCACCACATTTTCAGGCACCACCCGAGGCTGCTGCACCTCATGAGGCTCCTACTGCTGATGCTGAGTACGACTATGAGCCTGATCCAGATCTACGATGGCAGATCTCCGAGCTAGATCGGATCCTCCAGGAGGATATTCATTTGAGGGAGCTCCATCGAGAGGAGACCCGCTCGGCTTTCCGATCCTTCGATCGCAGATTGACTGTAACGCTCCAAAATTCCCATTTTTAGTTCTTAAAGTCCTTAGAATTATTTAAAAATGGTTTAGAAATATTCTAGATATTTTTAGGGATTTTTAGAATGTTTTTATGGAATTTTTCGAGTCCGTTTAGTATATTTAAAAAAGGAAAAACGTTTAATGGGCAGCAAGGAGTTCGAACCCTGCACCTCCGCGTGAGAAACAAGCGGGCAGACCAGCTGCGCCAATTCGTTTTATTGATAGAGAATAAGCGAATCAATAGATAAGTTATAGTTAGGTCAATCCGCCCCATAAGTATAAATAGATAAGTTAAGAGAGGAAATTGGATTTTGGTTTTCTCTCTTCCTCACCCTAGCCGCGCGACCCTTCCCCTCTCCTCTCTTGGGCGAAACAACACCAAGGCCTAGAGGGCCGGCCAAAGCTCTCCTCCAAGAGATATTCCTATATTCGGGATCCCCGCGACGAGAGAAACGCGTAGGCGCGAAGAATTCTCCGAGATCTCAAGTTTCTCCCGAGCTCTAGACGTCAATCTTGGTTGTAAGTCCAAGATATCAATGTAAGTACTGCTCACCTGCAGTAAGAGGCAGTTTTTCCACGAGAATTTCCTTAAAAGATTTTAAAAGAGATATTTCCTTTTTGTTTGAGTTTTTGCATGTGATCTTAGTTCATTATATGCTTATATATGTTGATTAAGTACCCTATGTGAGTTTAGGGTCCAAGAAAAGCTATGAGAAAAGAAAAGAGAAGATAAAGATAAGAAAAGAAAAGGTCAAGGCCTTAAGAAATCCCCAAAAGTCAAAACTTAGGGATATTAGCACGCAAGGTGCTCGAGAAAATGCCAAGGCATTTACAGATAAGAAAGAAAAGAAAGAAAAGCTATTTTATTTTCTAAGGCCAGTACCCGGCGTCCAAGGGCCTCGTTAAAGAAATCCAGGTGTCCAATTCCAAGGTCTTGGCCCTGGTAGACCAAGGTCTGCTCTATTAGGATTGGTGGCTCGCTACCCCAACCTTTTAGGGAACGCGCATATGAGATGGTACTTACATCTTCAGTGGATCCAAGTGATTATTATTTTCAAGTATATGCTTTAGCAAAGTTTCGAAAGTTTAAGAAAGTTTTCAAAAGTTAAAGAATAGCTAAAGTTTCAAGTTGAGCCAAGAAAAGTAAATTGAGATTTATTATTGCTTGAGTATGCATGTTTTGAGTTATACATGTTCTTAGTTTTCTTTCAAGCATATTAGTATCTCATATGATTTTCATATTGGTCTAGAAGCATGTTTGCACATTTCGAGATTTTGTGAGCTAGATAGTACTTACTAAGCTTTTTGCTTACTAGTTGCATTTCCTCTTACTGCAGATAAAGGTAAAGGCAAGCAATTCTGAAGGAAGGCGACGAGGCGGTGCTGAGTAAAGTGTGTGTGGTGGCTGATTTTGGAGAGATCCTTGAGACGAGACAATTTAGTTATTTGAATTACAATGTTTTAGTTTATTCAAATTCCAAGTTATTGCTTTATGGAGTTTAGCGAACGTTTAAGCTTTGGATAGTTTTACATGCTCAATTTCTTAGAGTAAAGATTCCATGTCATTTCATTTAGCATACATATCCTTATGATTGCATTGGATGAGTAGAAGTGTGAGTAGTTTAGAATATTGATACTTTGTTGGAGTTATTGATGCATGTGCCAAGATAGTGCTAGTTTCCCTTTTGAATTAAGTTTTATTGCCCAATTATGCTTAGAAAAGTTGCTTTCTCATTTCATAATGCCTTAGTGATGTTTTAGAATTTTGTGTGATGAGTTTCAATGGTTAGAAGTTAAGTTTGGTACAATCTTTAGCCTAAAGTTTATATAGATTTTCATAACTTGCTAAATCCCGCAAAAGTCCTAATTTCAAGTTTATGGATTCGTTTTGATTGGCTAAGTTGTTTAGAAAACTAGTATGGAGCATAGAAATGGTGTCATGATTTTGTATGGCTCGAAAGTATAGGTTTGGTGGAGTTTTGAAACAAGGCCTCGAATCTGAAATTCAGATTTTCAGGCGTGCCAGTCGACTGGTTCAGTATCAGTCGACTGGCCTATCGAACAGTAGCTTCTGTTCGATGCATCAGTCGACTGCCAAGAGGCCAGTCGACTGGTGCCACGCCCAGGAACTTTCTGTGGCCGATACCAGTCGACTGGTCAGATAGCAGTCGACTGGTACCATTGCAGAAAAGCCCTATAGATGTAAAGAAGTATGCCATTGTATCATGCATGACTATTAGAGTTAGTATATCATAGATAGATTTAAATTGAGAAGAAAAAAAAAGATTTCCGCATTCTTAGTCGTGCATTAGAGTCAAGAAGTAAAGAAAGTAACGATCCGTCTAAGGCAGAGAAGGCGGGTCGCTACATTGACCGGGATGGAATCCACTGTCTCTGGGGTCGAGACATTGCTGCAGACTTGGTACGCAGAGTGGCGCTGCCATACATTTCCAGGGGATTCCCCTTCAGGCAGTGCTGCACCAGGGTCTGCTGATGCCACGATGGATGATCTCATGCAGGATGACGACCCCCCCCCCCTCATTGACAGTTGAGTTTGGATGTCCGTTGCCTCTCCTTGTGATCTGTGTACTTGACTGTTTGATTTGTGTGATTTTCGGGCTGTATGCCCTATGACTTGTCAGTTGTGGCCTAGAGCCGCACGTGTTTTGACTTTGATGCATGTGTCTTGCATCTTGTTATGCCTTGACTTCTCTGACTTTGCTTCACATGTTTATCCTACTTTAGTATGTTTATTGTTGATGCTATGTGTTCACATGATTACTATTTGATTATATGTCTCATTCATGCTTATGATGTCATGCTTCATATGATACATGTGCCTGTTTTGCAATGACTTATCCTTGTCATATGTATTCATATGTTTTTACGATCAAATCGAATCTATTGTTATTTGGGGATACCCCTAGGGTTGAGGGGGAGTGTGGTTTAAACTTAACAGCCCTTCTAGACCCATTTTCGGTGTTCGACAAAGGGGGAGAGTGTTGGTTGGTTAAGTTTAGGATGATTATGTTGTAGAGGGAGGATCTTGATTCCCCTATGATTCTGAAAGTTGAGAAATTGATTGCGAATCCCTAAACTTAAAATCGGATTATCAAACAACAAAAAGGGGGAGATTGTTGATGCGGCCCGACCCTGATTCTTATTTTGGTGTTGACTACGATTTTAGTTTAGGTTGATGATTATTGATTATGATTAAGTCCTGATCGTGGATCAGGCATGTTATGAAAAATCCTAGCCTGGAGGGCTAGGTGTTGGAAAATCCTAACCTAGATGGTTAGGTGTGGTAAATCCTAGCTTGGAGGGCTAGGTGAAAAGTCATAACTTGGAGGGTTAGGTGAAAATTCCCATCTTGGAGAGTTAGGTGAAAAAGTCCTGGCTTGGAGGGTCAGGTCCTAGCTTGGAGGGCTAGGTCTGGAAAAGTCCTAATTCGGAAGGGTTGGGTGAAAAGTCCTAGCTTGGAGGGCTAGGTGAAAAGTCCTAACTTGGAGGGTTAGGTGCAAATTCCCAACTTGGAGGGTTAGGTGAAAAATCCTTAGCTTGGAGGGCTAATGTGGATGAAAACATAGCTTGGAGGGCTAGGTTTGAGTCCCTGGATCAGTCTGGTGATCGATCAGGGAAGCTGACACGCAGCTTCGTCGTGGATCGGTCTGGTGACCGATCCAGCAATGACTGATCGGTCTGGTGACCGATCAGGGAGCACACAGTGAGGTTGGGAGCCTACTGTGCGGCTCCTGATCGATTTGGGATCAGGGAGTATGCGTTTCACCCACTGCTTGGCTCCTGATCGGTCTGGTGACCGATCAGGGAGCACTCAGTGAGGTTAAGTTCCCCTGCTGTTCTACTCCTGATCGGTCTAGTGACCGATCTGGCTCACTATGGAGATCGTTCTGGAGAACGATCCAGCTTCGCGAGTTCCTCACTAAGATCGATCAGGACGGAACCTGATCGGTCTGGTCATGATCTGATCGGTCTGGTGACCGATCAGGAGACTCCCTGATCGGTCCGGCAACCGATCAGGAGGTTTGGACTGCGAAACTCAGAAATCACCTGGAAAATGGGTGGATCGGTCCGGTGATCGATCCACAACCTGGGATCGGTCTGGTGATCGGTCCAGGAGAGTCCCAAAGAAATCACGATTTCTGATTGAGCGTTGGGGATCGATCAGGACAAAGCCTGATCGGGCTGAACCCAACCTGATTGGTCTGGTGACCGATCAGGAGACCCTCTGATCGGTCCGATGACCGATCACTTTAATTCAAAATGCACTGTCAGACGCTCTGATCGCATCTGAACGTATCTGATTCTCTACGCTTAATCTCTGATGCTTGATTTTCTGTTTGATATGCTGCTCTAATGATCTGATTAAGCTACAGGCGACAGGGAAGGATTCAAACACTCAAGGAGATGTCAATGGAGGCTTTCCTTGGAGCAGGTTTGTCCGTTTTCCATCTCAGGTTGCAACGGCTGGAGTTGCAAACTGGAGCTGCTGACTGGAGCTTGGCTAAGGGAAGCTCAGGGAGTCCAGGGAGAGCTCAGTGGTAGCTGGCATTGGCAGGGAAGCAGCTGGAGGCTGCAGGAGATGGTGTCACCTAGTGCTGAGTGGAGAAACAAAAGGGCTAAAGAAAGCTTCGTTGAAGCGGAGTTCGAATAAGAGTTCTTGCTGCGCCCTTGTGTTCTCCACATCTTGCTTGTATGTTTTGAAGTGTGATCATCTTGTGCAATCAACCACAATCTGTGACGAAACCACTCATTACTTAAGTGCTTGAAGGAAGGGACAAGAAGCTCCGAGTCCATTAGCGAGAAGACACGAGGAGAAGGCTCTTGCATGAGATCGTCGCTGGGTGGAGCTCTGAGGGAGCTTGCTGTGTTCTTGACTTTGCTACGTGCTAAGTAAGATCTTTCTTGTGTTTCATTGTGCTTAAACCTATATCTGTGATTGAAATGCTGTAGAGAGGTTTCTCCACCGAGAAGGAGGTTGCTTTCTATCCGGTAATAACCGGGGCTTGATCTATCGACGATAAAGGAATCGCCCACCTTAAGGGCACGCCAAAGAGTAGGGGCAAGTTATCCCCGAACCTTGTAAACCCTCCTTGTTAGCGATCTTGCTAGATGTGTTTGTTTGGCTTCATTTTCTATTTTCTGCTTACTCTGTGTTTGCTACTTCCACTATGCTACTGATAAGTTTGAGTGCAGAAATTGATAAAAGCTTAAAGTCAAAGTGTTTGGCTATATTCACCCCCCTCTCTAGCCATCCGGGTTCCAACATAGGTGTCTCTGTAATGTCTATTGGAGTTTCTTGAATTTCTTCAAGTTCAATGCTACTCCCACTGTTTTCTTGTAAAAGAAATTCTTTTTCTAGAAATACAGCATGTCTTGAAACAAACACCGTTTGTTCCATGGGATGATAGAATTGGTAACCTTTCGTTTCCTTAGGGTATCCAATAAATAGGCACTTACCATCCAATTTGTCTAATACAGTCCGCTTTACATTAGCAGGACAATCCCATATCTTTAGGTGAGAAAAATGAGGTTTCTTACTATTCCACATCTCATATGGAGTAGTAGAGACTACCATGGTCGGGACTCTATTTAGTAAGTAAATAGCTGTCTTAAGCGCATAGCCCCAAAAGGATTTTGGAAGAGTTGCATGATTCATCATAGATCTAACCATGTCCATCAAGGTTCGGTTACGCCTCTCAGATACACCATTATGCTGTGGTGTATATGACAGAGTCCATTGAGACAATATCTCATTGTCCCTAAGATAATCTTGAAACTCTTGACTTAAGTATTCACCACCCCGATCGGATCGAAGTATCTTAATACTTTTGCCAAGCTGTTTCTCTACTTCACTTCTGAACTCTTTGAATTTCTCAAAAGCTTCATATTTGCGTTTCATTAAGAACACATACCCGAATCGTGAGTGATCATCGATAAAGGTAATGAAGTAGCTATAGCCTCCTTGTGCAAGAGTTGACATTGGTCCACATACATCAGTATGTATTAGACCAAGCAATTCTCCTACTGGTTTATCTTTTTTGGAAAAGGGTAATTTGGTCATCTTGCCTTTTAAGCATGATTCGCATGTATCAAATGAACCAAGTTCAAATGATTCCAGAATTCCACATCGGTGTAATTTGGTCATGCGTTTCATGCTTACATGGCCAAGACGACAATGCCACATATAGGAGTCTATTTGATTATTTATTCGAGCACGTTTGTTGCTAACTTCGATATTGAAAACGTCACTGGATAAATATAACGTGTAGATACCATTGCATAAAGTTCTGGTCCCATAAAGAACACCATTTAAAGTTATGTAACAGTGATTGTTACTAAAAGTGAAATGATAACCCTTTTCATTCAAGCATGAAATAGATACAATGTTCTTTATTAACGAAGGAACAAAATAACAATTATCCAATTCTAAGACAAGTCCAGTAGGGAGCTTTAGCAAATATATTCCGATTGCAACAGCAGCAATCTTTGCTCCATTTCCAACTCGCAAATTCGCTTCTCCCTTGACGAGTCATCTTCTATTCCTTAGCCCCTGTATGTCATTACATATATGTGAGCTACACCCAGTATCAAGTACCCAGGTGTCCGAGGAAATAGAGTGGCATTCAATAACGAAGATACCTGAAGAGGATGGGGCATCGGATGCCTTCTTCTTCAAGGACTCAAGATAAACCTTGGAGTTTCATCGTCAGTGCCCTCTTTGCCGCAGTGATGGCAAGTGCCTTTTCAATCTTTTTGGCCTTTTTCTTCCTTCCCTTATTTTGTTCTTTGGGCTTCCTCTTAGAGCCTTTCTTTGAGGAACCAACTAACAGTACCGTCTTCTGATCCTACTTTATAGAAGGTTGTACAGTCTTCAGCAGGTTAAGCAAATCAGGAATGGTAGTCTCCAGTTTGTTCATCCGATAGTTCATCACAAACTGTGAGTAACTCTTGAGCAAACAATGCAGAATTAAGTCAATACTTAGTTCGTGATCCATTGCAAATCCGAGTGTGCCTAGTCGCTCAATGTACCGCAACATCTTCAACACAAACTGTGAAACAGAAGTGCCTTCCTGCATCTTAGAGGTGAAGACGAGTCTGGAGACCTCAAACTTTTCAGATCTCGCCTGCTCGTCAAACAACTCATGAAGATGGAAGACGATGGTATGAGCATCCATATGCTCATGCTGCTTTTGTAGCTCAGGTAGCATAGCAGCCAGTATAATGCAACTCGCAAGTTCAGAATCGACCACATGTTTCTGATAGGCCACTAACTAATCTGGAGTTGCATCTTCAGGAGGATGGTTGGGAAGTTGTTCTTCAAGGACATAGGCAAGCTTTTCTGCCTTGAGGACTATCCTCAGGTTTCGAAGCCAGTCCATGAAGTTTGGCCCTGTCAACTTATTGGTGTCCAAAATGGAACGCAAATTCAGAGAAGACATGATCAGGTGATTATTCTAGAAATACAAATTGAGGTTATGTGATGAGAATGATAAAGAATGCATCAATATATATTAATTAAATCCTATTTATTTTTCGAATTGAATAACCCTTTTTATCAATTCGGGAGAACGTAGGAACATCTCCAAATAGGTTGATATCCAACCATAGATAAGAACAACCATGGCTAGAGTCCATCAAGTTACTCTTAGCTATGAAGGTAGGTAATTATACCGATTACATATTATACATATGTAACTATCACATTATGCTATCAACTAATTGAATGTTTGCATAAATCATTGGGTTGTTAACTCATTAACAAGTATGCAATAATATACATAGCACCCAACTGCACCTCTCTTTACATCGACCTTGGCTGTGGCACAACAAATCGATGCTCCAAGATTAAGGCTGACCCATTAATCAAGAAATAGTTTTAATATGGTTGGAGCTCATTCAACCGTTTAGTCAGGCTTGGATGTGTCCAACAACCAAAACTAAGGATTGACCTCTGACTCCAACTATATTAATCATAAACTAATTCCATGGTTTGAACATGTTGAGGTTCAAGCCGGGCACGGATGTGTCCATCAACCCAAACGAGAAACAAAACTCCGGTTCTAACCATATTAATGAAAGGTGTTGGCCTTAATATTTTGTAAGGGGTTTTGGGTCTCATCCTTTTCTTTTATGCACATTCATGATATATAATTATGACATGTTTTAACGATTTCCTTAACAGTGTATGTAGGTGACTTAATTTATCAAGTCTCATTAATTGAATTAGGAACCGGATTTCCTTATTCAAATTTCATACTTTATTCAATGAATTGTTTTGGGAAACAATTTCCTGAATTATCATAATCAATTTCGGAAATAATATGTTTAAGACTTTGATTTCTCTAAATCAAATATTATTAAATTAAGAGACAGATTCCCTTAATTCAACCACATATTATTTTTATGAAAACCTTAATTAAGGAAATATACTCTATAGGAAACAATTTTCCTAATTAATTTTGGAGACAATAATATGTAAGAGCATCACCTCATAAATCAAATAAGGAAATTATCGTTTGAGAATCACCTCAAAAATTTTCAAGATTTGATCACATATTTTATTTATGAAAAATTAATATCAATAACTTAATTTGGATGGCTCCCCGAGGCTCAATCCAAATTAAAAATTTGACAATTTAAATTTAATTTAGGAAATTTAATTATAACAACTAACTTTAAATTGGACGGCTCCCCGAGGCTCAATCCAAAATAAAGAATTTTGTAAATAATTTAATTTCCAATTATAAATTTAAATGCCAATTAATATTTCCATAATTTGTCTAGACTTTCTTGAAAGAAAGTGCCCAAAATTGCACGCTTTCCATAAATGAAAAGTTTCCAAAAATAAAAGGTTTTCAGAATAATTGTAGGTTTCTGGTACAAAAAAAAACTTACATTTTTCCAAAACTGAATGTTTCGAAAAATAGAAAATTTTCACAATTATTATAAAATTTCAGAAACAGAGATATTTCAAAAGTTTACAAAATTTCATGAGCATTTCCAAACTTTGAAATTCCTAAATCGAAAATTTACCATAATTGGAAAGTTTCCATAATTAAAAATTTTCCAAAATTGAGATCATGATAAAGCTTTCCGCAAAACAATTATATGATTATGTCGAACACAAACCTCGGCTCTGATACCACTGTTGGGTCCGGGTGCATGTTGACATGGATGCGGGTTCGTAATTTTAAAATTTATTATGTGCAGTGGAAGGCTTAGCATAAATAATTTCTCTAAATCATTTAACCACACATCTAAGCATGCAATTTTATCTTGTGTAGACATGATCATATATATAAAATTTTTGCAGAAACCTAAACTAATTTACATATTACCTAGCGTAACTCGAAGGAAGGGATGAGATCCAACCGTAAGCGTCCCTTGGAAGCTCCGCCTCTATTCGCGTCCACGCCGAGTATCTTCGGGATGACTTCGCAAAGCCACGAGTTTTGTGTTCTCGAGAACTACTAGATTCTCCGAGAACGCGACGAGAAAAACCAAGAGAGAAGTCGGAAGACTAACCACAAAAGGATGGCCGGATGGTCCTCCTTCTTGGGGCTGGTTGGCGCACGGCAAGAAGAAGAGAAGGAGAGAAAGAGATGGAGAGAGCCTATGCCTTCATCTCTATATTTCACACCCAAGCCTTGCCTTGGGTCCTTTATATAGTGGCCTCTCAACCATCAAGCCTCTCAAATATGGAATAACTTATTCCATCATGCCAAGTTTGCTTTTATATCATGGTTAAAATCATATTTTAATTCATGATAAAAATCAATCAAGTCTCTTCACTCTTATGGAATAAATTTCCTTATTATGGTAAATCAATCCATGATTGATTTTATAAAATAAACCAATCCATAGTTCATTTTAATTTCCATGAAAAATAAACCAAACCTTGGTTTATTATATAAAAATTTATATCATCCATAATTTTATAAAACAAAACACACTTGGTTTATTTTAAAAATTAAAAAAAAAACTTGGTTCTCTCCCTTTGTTGTGGCAGGCCAAGCAAAGAGGATGGAGGCCCTCTTTGGCCGGCTCATCCAAGCCAAGCCCCAATAAATTAAACTTATTTAATTCATCTATTAAGTCTTCAAAAGATTTAGCCATTTTACGCTTCCGATGCATCTCTGAAAAATTCAGATTCGACTTATCGTTTGGCTCAACCAAACTTAATCTCTCTTGATTGGAAAAATCCAATTTTCAATTCATTATAAATCCCTCAGATTACTCGTAGTGCGTGTGACTAAATAGGCTTTCGATTTATGTTAGTCGTCTATAATTAATCAATTAATTATAGAACGATCATGAGTGACACCTAGTAGTACATCATGATCCCCAATTAATCGAAAGATCAACGGTTGACCTCAGAAACAATTCTGAAACCCTTCAGCAGCTATAATGAATCGTGCCCCATTCCCTTCACCATCTTATACCCACTTGGTTTAGGACATGGTCTATGTGTGTCAGTCCCCACTAGGCTGACTACGTCACACCAAGCCGAAGTAACGTTTTCTCGTCCTACGAATTCTAATTACTCTCATGTATTTTAGAGATTCATACTCTGAACATGTCATGCTCTGGCCAGAGACTTCGAGTAACAATCCGTCGATAGGCCTCAGGTATACATCTCCTCGCAAGGAGTGGTGAATCCTTTGTAGGTTGTTCAAACATCTTCGGGCACTTCGGTTTATACCCAATCATCCTGGGTCCACACCTCCTTGGAGATGCTTGCTTAAGATATCAAAGTATAAGTCTCCATGACCAAGATGACTTGAACACCGCAAGTCAAAGGAACATCGCACTTAAGCTGCAGTAAGAACTTCACTGACATATCTATATGTAGACTACCATATGAAGTTTTACAGCCAGTCACTCCAATGAACTAGTTCCCTTAACTAGCATTCATGTTTATCTCCGGACATCTCAATGTCACCAGCCAGTGAGAATATGTTGTTTATCCCCGATTCTGGACTACCGAAGCTGTCCACTGTTCTGGGACTACCGTAGCTATCTAACAGGGATGGGCACCTTAAGAACGCCCCGGTGTTTGGAACTACCGTAGCTGTTCCTACCCTAGTAGGTCGAGGCTAGCTACCTCGTATTTACTTAGGAATGCGGACCCCAATGATGTTATGATTATGTTTAAGTATTTAAAAGTGTGATTTTAAATTAAGCATCCTTATGTATATGCATTTGACTCATGCATCCATTCATGTTATGCATTATGCCATGGTAAGTATGTTTTATGCTCATACTTATGTTAAGACTGTGCTTATGCCTATACTAAGAATTATGCCATCATAAGTAAGTTTCATGCTCATGTATGTTAAGAATTATGCCATGATAAGTGAGTTTCATGCTCATGTATGTTAAGAATTATGTCATGCTAAGTATGCGTAGGTTTATGTTTATGTTAAGAATCATGCTATGTTGGTTGTTCATATGCTTATGACTTATGCTAAGATTATGCTTACGTTTTATGTTCAGAATTATGTTATGTTAAATGCTGGATATGTTTATGTTTAAGCGACGTTTGGTTTTAGTGAGTAGGAAAGGGTCTTACTAAGCCTGTGTGCTTATAGTCTTATTTTCCTCGTACCGCAGATCAAGCAAGAGGTTACTAAGGGAAGTAGCAGGAGGGGCAAGAGCATGTGTGCGTGTGGCGGTGACATGGCAAAGGATTCTTTTATTTACACATATTGCATGTCTTGGGTTTTGAAATGCCTCCTTAGATTTTATGCTATGTTTATAATGGTTATGCCTAATGAATGACTTAAGACTTATGATGTTTACGGATAAGTTACTTGCTACTTATGATGATTATGAATAAGCTATGGAATGGTTATATCATGATGTCATACTTGTCGTTAATATGCTAAGTCCAATGACACTAGGTTCATGAATGACAAACTTAGGCATGTACGGATGTTTCATGTATTAGTTGCATGGTTAAAAGCATGTGTAGAAGAAAAAAATTATTCCGCTGCATTAAGATGTTTTATATGTACATGTATGTTCAGCGTAACGCTGCGTTCTCGCCACATCATAAGGTGTGGGAAAAAGGCGGGCGTTACAGGTTGGTATCAGAGTCGTTGTCATCTCACTACACACACATCAAGCCTTCTTCCTGCCGCTTCCAAGTAAGTACTTTTATGCATATCTGATTTCCTTTTTATGATTCTGGAATAAGCAAGTGTAGATGATACCTTATGATTCTAGAACATGCAAGTATGAATGATACTTTATAGTAGCAAGTACTTCTAGGATATGTAATGTGAACAATACTTTACCTTATTTTTATGAAATTAATAATTTAGAATATGAAAAAAAAACCACTAAAGTAAGAAACCGATTTTCGTGTGCTTTTCTCTATATATATTTGTGAATTGAAAAAAAACTAGTTCTGTACTGGCTTGTCAGTTTGGTACTGACTATGTCATTTTGTTTTTCAATTCCAGATGTTGCATGAGATCGGCACCATGAGTCATTGCCATGGGCGGATCGTGAGCTGATGGAGCAAATAGAGGAGGTGGAGTATAGTCCGGTCCTTGGGATCCAAGGCAATATGGGGAAATTGGACCGACTATTCTGGAAACTCGAGCAGGAAGGGTTTCCAATCATGGATGACTATAGGATTGGAGCTCTACTTCGTTCATTGCCCAATCGTGCAAGAGATGATGCTTATCAGATCTGGGGGCAGCATGGATGCGGAATCTCATATACGAAGTTATGTAAGCAGCTTCTTCGCCATGAGTTTCCGGAGGATCTGGGGGACTCGGAGGAAGATCCCTAGATATTCGGGGAGGATCCCGAGATGTTCGAGGAGGACCCCGAGCCATTAGAGGAAGATCCCGAGATGTTCGGGGAGAATCCCGAGATGTTCGGGGAGAATCCCGAGATGTTCGAGGGGGATCCCGAGCCGTTCAAGGAAGATCCTGAGATGTTAGGGGAGGATCCCGAGATGTTCGAGGAGGACACCGAGCCATTAGAGGAAGATCCCGAGATGTTCGGGGAGGATCCTGAGCTATTCGAGGAAGATCCTGAGATGTTCGGAGAGGATCCCGAGATGTTCGAGGAGGATCCCGAACCGTTAGAGGAAGATCCTGAGATGTTCGAGGAAGACCCAGAGATGCCCGAGGGGTTTCCCGAGATGGAGGAAGAGGATCCGATGGGAACAATAGAAGACCCGGTGGTAGGTCAGGGGGAGCTGAATGAGGGAGTGATAGTTACCGCCATGATGTTTTTCATTATGGGCATAATGGCGGCCCACCTAGTGCACTGAGTTCGAATAATTCTTGGTATGTAAACTTATAAGGTTTAATAAATAAAGTTGTGTTATAAATGGACCCGAGTCTTCAGAAAATCAAACAGGAGATCATAGAGGGAAAGGATGATGGTTTTCATATCGCCAACAGGGGAGTACTCTATCTTAGGAATCGCCTATGTATTCCTAATGATCCGGAGCTGCGGAGAGCGATATTAGTAGAAGCTCACGAAACCCCTTATTCAATGCATCCGGGATCCACCAAAATGTATCAAGACCTGAAGGAGAGATTTTGGTGGTTCGGCATGAAGAGAGATGTGACTCAACATGTTAGTACCTGCCTGACTTGTCAACGAGTGAAAGCAGAACACCAGCGACCCGGAGGAGTTCTGCAGCCACTTCCGATTCCGGAATGGAAATGGGAAGATATCTCTATGGATTTTATTTCAGGACTTCCCAAGACTACAAATGAATATGATGCGGTATGGGTAATTGTGGACAGGTTGACGAAGTCTGCTCATTTCTTAGCAATCAAGATGACTTATTCGATTGAGCAACTAGCTCAATTATATGCTAAGGAGATAATCAGACTTCATGGAGTTCCCAAGACCATCATCTTAGATAGGGATGGTCGCTTTACTTCACATTTTTGGGAGTGTGTCCAGAAGTCCCTCGGCACTAAATTACGATTCAGTACAGCTTTTCATCCTCAGACCGACGGGCAAACTGAACGAGTGAATCAGGTGCTGGAAGACATGTTACGGGCATGTGCCCTGGATTTCAAAGGGAGTTGGTGCCGATATCTATGTTTAGCGGAATTTGCCTACAATAATAGCTACCAAGCTACTATCGGCATGGCACCTTATGAAGCTTTGTACGGGAGGAGATGTAGGTCTCCGATCTGTTGGTATGAAGGCGGTGAAAAGAAGGCGATGGGGCTCACGACGGACCTCATCGACGACACCACCCGAGCTATACAGAACATCCGACGACGGATAGAAGCTGCTCAGAGTCGGCAGAAGAGTTATGCAGATGTCCGGCGTAGGCCACTGGAATTCAATGTTGGAGATTTGGTGTTCCTCAAAGTGGCTCCTATGAAAGGGGTAACGAGATTCCGGAAGAAGGGGAAACTGAGTCCGCGTTATGTGGGACCGTATCCGGTACTGGAAAGAGTCGGCAAGGTAGCATATGAGCTAGAGCTGCCTCCAGAGATGTCGGCTATCCATAACGTGTTCCATGTGTCAATGCTCAAGAAGTGTGTTCTAAACACAGATCAGGTGATTGAGCCACAGACAATACAAGTTCAGGATGACCTAAGTTTTGAAAGCCGACCTATTCAGATCTTGGATCGAGAGATCAAAAAACTAAGGAACAAGGAGGTACCCTTAGTCAAGGTGCTATGGCAAAGTCAAAGGTTCGAGGAAGCTACCTGGGAACGCGAGGACGAGATGAGACGCAAGTACCCGGAGCTATTCTATGTTCGTGGACGAACTTTCACGAGGTATGGGGGATTGTAACAACCCGAAAAATTTTCTCAATGCTTTCTTTAAAAATATTGACCATGCCTATGGATTCTCGAGGAACGTAGGGACACTAGTGTAAACCTTAGTATGATGCTCCATGATTTTCGATATAGAATAAGAAGCTAGGTACTAATAGGCCTTATATGGGTTTTCTAGTACCATGGATATTAGTGGATTTTAGGTAGAATTTAATATAAATATAAATGGGGTTAATTTAGGAATATTAGCATAATTATGGGTGGGTCTTAGGGGAATTTTTGAAAATAATATAAAAATAAAATAAAATAAAATAAATAAAGTGCATGCACCAAGGATTGAACCTTGGACCTTGTATACCATCATGCATGTACTAACCAATTCACCTAGCAAGGGAGTGCTAGGAGAGAATGAAGAGGATTTTGGTTAAGGTTTAGGGAAGTGAAGAGTCATCAAGAGAAGAGACACCCTGACCCTTCACTTGCCCCTCCTTCATGAAGTATAAAAGGAGTTGGTGAGAGGGGAAGAGGCATAGGAGTTACATTTTTCCTTCTCTTCTTCCACCAAAGTCATTCCTTTCCTCCTTCCTTCTTGCTCTAGCCGAAACCCACAAGGGTTTCTTTCCCTTGGAAAAACTTCACAAAAGGCTCCATCTTGAAGATCCAAGGCCCTCTACAAGGCTACAAGGGTTAAGGAGAAGTTTAGGGTCTAGGAGGTTCCTTTTACTTTCTATTCAAGGTCTTATAAGCAAGATCAAGGAAGGTAAGACCCCCTCACCTGTGGTATGATAACTTCCAAGTTGTTTAACATGATAGAAGTTCTTATTGGCACACCATGTTGAGAAATCTATAGTTAGGGTTTATGGAGGTTTCGGCCAAGCAAGATTTTGGGCTAAAAATCATGTTAAAGACCTCTCTTATGTTTTCAAATGTTTACTCATGATAGGTTAAGCATAAAAGTATAATTTTTGGAAGTTTTGTAGCACCCTAAGACCCCTTAGGGTTTCGGCCACATCAAGGTACCATGACTAGGTGTAAACTCCAACCCTTCAAGCATGATTAGTTGTCTCCTATGATATGTTATGGGTAATAATGGTGATTTGTATGAAGTTTTCTTATGGCTTGTTACCCTTCTAGGGTTTCAGCCAACACATGGATTAGGCCTAGGATTTAGGGTTAAATCCAATCAAGGGTTCCAAGGGTGTTCTATGGCATAATATGTAGTGTATTGGATGTTAATCATAACCTATGTGAATTTCTCCATGGACCCATGGTCCTTTAGGGTTTCGGCCAAGTCCCTAACCTAGGGCTTGGATTGGGTTAAGGTCTCAAGGATGCATGTTTATAAGTTACTATGATGTAGGTGTATGATTAAGCATGATGTAAGGGTACTTATGTTACTAAATCCTGGCTTTGTGTGTCATGCAATATGACTTGTCTGTTAGGTGTTATGTTATGTTTTACTCATGAATATTTATGTCACATACCATGAACATGTGAAATTGAAATGCCTATAATAGACATGTGTGTATGAAGGTCTATGCATGTTTTAGGATGAATGCCATGAACCTAAGTAGTATGCATCATGTTTATATGTAGCTTACCCATGCATGCTCCATGATGGATACTAGGATTATGTATGCTAGATGAAATATACCATGTATGAAATGCATGTTTATCTTATGTACCATGATTATGCAAGCTTTATGAACCAAGATAATGTTTATGCCTGGAAGCATGATTATGTATGTATGTCATGTTTTTATGAATAAAAGAAGAGGGATAAAGATGATGTTTATGCCTTAATTACGAATGATAAGTATGAATGATGAAGGCATAATGATGTTATGAAATAAGTATGGATGATGAAATGTCAAGCATGTTTATGTCATGCTTCATGTAACAAGATTATGTTATGTCTTAAGATATGTCAAGTATGAATGATGAAGCATGCATAGTTATTTTATTTTTATGAATGGGCTTGTACCGGACCGAAGTAAGGGTCCAAGGGATGGGCACCTTAAGAACGCCCTGGTTCTGGACTACCGAAGCTGTCCACGGTTCTGGGACTACCGTAGCTGTCCAACAGGGATGGGCACCTTAAGAACGCCCCGGTGATTGAAACTACCGTAGTTGTTCCTACCCTAGTAGGTCGAGGCTAGCTACCTCGTATTTACTTAGGAATGCGCGCTTATGATGTATGTATGTGGTACAAGCCGGGGACTCCAATGATGTTATGATTATGTTTAAGTATTTAAAAGTATGATTTTAAATTAAGCATCCTTATGTATATGCATTTGACTCATGCATCCATTCATGTTATGCATTATGCCATGGTAAGTATGTTTTATGCTCATGCTTATGTTAAGACTGTGCTTATGCCTATACTAAGAATTATGCCATGATAAGTAAGTTTCATGCTCATGTATGTTAAGAATTATGCCATGATAAGTAAGTTTCATGCTCATGTATGTTAAGAATTATGCCATGCTAAGTATGTGTAGGTTTATGTTTATGTTAAGAATCATGCTATGTTGGTTGTTCATATGCTTATGACTTACGCCAAGACTATGCTTACGTTTTATGTTCAGAATTATGTTATGTTAAATGCTGGATATGTTTATGTTTAAGCGACGTATGGTTTTAGTGAGTCGGAAAGGGTCTTACTAAGCCTGTGTGCTTATAGTCTTATTTTCCTCGTACCGCAGATCAAGCAAGAGGTTACTAAGGGAAGCAGCAGGAGGGGCAAGGGAATGTGTGTGTGTGGCGGTGACATGGAAAAGGATTCTTTTATTTACACATATTGCATGTCTTGGGTTTTAAAATGCCTCCTTAGATTTTATGCTATGTTTATAATGGTTATGTCTAATGAATGACTTAAGACTTATGATGTTTACGGATAAGTTACTTGCTATTTATGATGATTATGAATAATCTATGGAATGGTTATATCATGATGCCATGCATGTCGTTAATATGCTAAGTCCAATGACACTAGGTTCATGAATGATAAACTTAGGCATGTACGGATGTTTCATGTATTAGTTTCATGGTTAAAAGCATGTGTAGAAGAAAAAAATTATTCCGCTGCATTAAGATATTTTATATGTACATGTATGTTCAGAGTAACGCCGCGTTCTCTCCACACCATAAGGTGTGGGAAAAAGGCGGGCGTTACAGATTGCCTTAGGACACTTCTCTCATATCACTAACAGAAGTTGAGTGAAATCGGCTTGAAAAGAGAGACTCTACGAGCCCTAGGTGTAGAACGGAGATGGAGAAGGCTAGGAAGGAGTTTCTAGGTCGTGGGAGAGCCTTAGAGCAAGTGAGGAGGTCGAGGAGAGGAGAAGTTCGCAGGGGGGTTGCACGCAAAACCCTAGGTTTTGGCCACCCCGCGTGGTCTAATTACAAATAAATCCCGCGGACCAGTCAACTGCCCTCAGGGCAGTCGACTGGTAAAACGAACAGAATGTTTTGTGGGTGAGATCAATCGACTGCCCTGGGGCAGTCGACTGATAAAACAAATAGAATGTTCCCAGTCCTGGACCAGTCGACTGGTTCTGAACCAGTCGACTGGTATCTGAATTTCGGGTTTTCAGTCTAATTTCAAAAATATCTAATTAATTCCACAAATCTCCAATAATCTGAAATTTTGTGGAGAGATTTGTGAAGCCTATGTCTACTTGGGAAAAATATATTTTCAAACAAAACTACTCCGGATCCCAAGATTGGTACAAAATTCCATTCTTCCTAAATTGTACCATTGAAACCTTATCCAAAAGTCCTAATTTTGGCCTCTCCTTGATGTACCTTCCAATGCCTAATCATAATACATTTCTAGCACCAAGTTATATGACATTTATACATTAAAAATTAATTTTCTCCCAATATGATTCTATTTCCATCTTTCTCTCTATAAATCTCCTTTTTATGTGCCAATTCCCTAGGATTAAGGCTAACCTTAGCCTTTTAATCCCTTTGGCACATTCCATAGTTCACCTAATCTCCTAGGAGAAATCCTCCTGAGATCCATTGACCATGGATCCTATTTTGGCTCCAAGAGCTCTCTCTTGAGCTCCTAGCTCTAGTTACCTCCCTAGGTAACTCATTTACAATTGCAAGGTCACACCGGTGTTCCTCCGGTGCTTCTTGACCTTCAACTATGACTCTCTTAACTCTATATACCTTTTCTTTGGTTACATCATCCTTTTTCTTTTGAAATGACATTTCCTTACCATTTTGACCTTTTCTTTACCATAAGCATAAGGCATCCTTGAATATGATATTTTACTAACATTTGATTTCTTAGAGTAGTATCCTAGTCCTGGCCTACTTCTTCTAAGATGTTAGTGATTTGGCCTCATGCTTACTCCCTTGGACCCCTTAATGAGTCTATCTAGGTTCTTTTCTAATTTACCAAGTTTTGCCCTCAAAACTTGATTTTCCTTCTCTAAATCCCTAATTATAGTATCACTATGTCCGTTTTGATCCTTCCTAGATCTACCCATCTTTCTAGGCATGTGTCTCCCTTTCTTAGGGTTAATGCCTTGGTCCTTAGATCTAGAAGCCCTAGATTTATCATGAAACATCGAATCATTGGTGTTTTGGCACGCAATAGTATTTTTACTTTTATCATGGTATTTAAAACCAAAAGCACGCATAGGCAAGCAAGCATTATTAATTCTAGCATTCATAAAAGCATTTGGAGCATAAGTAAAGTTAGGGATTACCTCCCTTACCCTTGTAGCTCCCCCTTGATGCGAGCTCCTTTTTTTCTCTTCCTTTTCCCATCTTCTTAAGTGATCCATCTTCTTGAGCTCTCCTTTTCTTGGACATTGAGTGTGATAATGTCCTAGCTCCCCACAAGTATAGCACCTAATGTGCTTCTTGCCTTCCCTTTCCCTACAACCCACATTAGATTTTAAATTAATGGACTTGGGTTTAGAGATTACCTCCTTTTTACCTAGTGGACACTTGTCATTGTAGTGCCCCTTTTTTTTGCATCCAAAACATATGATGTGCTCTTTGGATTTGACTTTGGTGGAGGTTAGAACTTTTTCTTTCTCTTGTATAGATGAGGGTCTCTCCTCTCTCTCAATTCTTGAAGTTGATACTTCCTCTTCTTCTTTTGACGAAGTGGAAGATCTCTCACTTAGTTGGACCACTTCAATTGATGATATGATCAACTCTTTTTCCTCTTGGACTTCTTGGACCGTTGAACTTATCTCTTTGGGCTCTTCCATTATTTGAACTTGTGTAGGGTTCTCATGATATTTTTCCAACTTGTTCCACAACTCATATGCACTTTTATATTTCCCTACACCACTCAAGACATTATTAGGCAAAATGTTAACTAATATACCAATTATCTTTTCATTTTCCCTAGATTGTTCTTGTTGCTCCTTCGTCCAATATCTAGGTCGGAGCTTCTTTCCGTGTTTGTCTCTTGGAATCTCGAATGATTCTTCTAGCACCACCAAGCACTCCCACTCTATTCCAAACAAAGTCTTCATCCTTGCTCTCCAATAGGCAAAATCTTCATGGTCATATGTGGGTGGTATGTTGATATCATCCCCTAGCTTGACTTCCATCATTTCTCTCTCTAGCTTTCTTGCTCCCTCGGCGATTAGTCCGTAGATGAGCTCACCAAGCTCTGATACCACTTGATAGATCGTTATGCCTTGCTAGAGGGGGGTGAATAGCACTTTTCGATTCATTCTTCCTACAAGTTTAGTTGCGCAAGCGGAATATACTAAAATAAATCTAAACTAAACTAAAACAAGGAAGAAACACACCGATGTACGTGGTTCGGAGATGATACTCCTACTCCACGGCTGCCCGTAAGGTGGGTGATCCCTAATCCGTCGGTGGATGATTCCCCAAAGCACCTCCGGCTAGATCACGTAGCTCCTTGTGGGTGGAGAAACCTCTCCACAAGCTCTGGACACTACCTGAGTACAATAGGCTACTAACAAGCTTTGACCAAGCAAGTTTCGCCAAGAAACAATAGCCTTAAACGAGCTCCTTTAAATAAAACTCGAGTAGTAAATGGCCGCTACCAGTTGACTGCCCCAGGGCAGTCGACTGGTCCCACTCAGATTCGATCATTACAGCCAACGTTCGAATCCCCAGCCATTACCAGTCGACTGCTCCCAGAGCAATCGACTGGTCCTCCACTAACCCTAAGTTTACACTCCCCGAGTACATTTCTCTCCGCACTCGAACCATCCCGGCTTAGTCCCCGAGTACAATCACTCATCACTCGGGCCCTCACGACCTGGTTGACTCTTCAACAGCAGTCTCGATTTGTTGCCTTCATGCCCTCTTCATCTTCGTCTCCCGTCCCTCAGATGCACACGCAAGCCCCCGGCTTGCCTCCATGTCATCCTTCACGCATGCCTCGAAGTTCGCGTCCCTCGGCATATCGTCTCTGCTCCAGCAGCCTCCATCCATCGCCTTCAAGCCTTCTTCGCTTTAGCCCTCGTCCCTCGGATACGCACACAAGCCTCCAGCTTGTCTCAATGCTACCCTTCATGTACGCCTCGAAGTCCGCTTCCCTCGGCTTCATCGTTCCTGCTTTGTCCATGGTCCCTCGGATACGCACACAAGCCTCCAGCTTGCCTCCATGCCACCCTTCACCTGAAGACATCAACCAAGTCCATGTGTAGCTACAAACCTGCAAACTCACGTACACATATTAGAACAACAATAAACCCTAACTTAACCATATTGACCCACACATCAAAACCCATGATCTTCCAGATCATATCTGGGCTGATTGCACCAACACTGTGAATGCCCGAAGTGAGTAGGCCTGGTCGTGGTGCTGTGGATGCCCGACCAGGAGTTGCTTAAACCCTGCTACCTCACGGTGTTGTGGATGCCCGAGGTGAGTAGGCCTAGTCATGGTGATGCAGATGCCCAACAAGGAGCTGCTTAAACCCTACTACCTCACGGTGCTGCGGATGCTCGAGGTGAGTAGGCCTGGTCGTGGTGATGCGGATGCCCGACCAGGAGCTGCTTAAACCCTACTACCTCGCGGTGCTACGGATGCTCGAGGTGAGTAGACCTGGTCGTGGTGCTGCGGATGCCTGACTAGGAGCTGCTTAAACAATACTACCTCGTGGTGCTGCGGATGCCCAAGGTGAGTAAACCTGGTTTGGTGCAACGGATGCCTGACCAGGAGCTACTTAAACTCTACTACCTCGCAATGCTGCGGATGCCCGAGGTGAGTAAACCTGGTCGTGGTGCTGCGGATGCACGACAAGGAGCTGCTTAAACCCTACTGCGGTGCTACCAATACCCGAGGTGAGTAGGCCTGGTCATGGTGTTATGGATGCCCGACCAGGAGATGCTTAAACCCTACTACCTTATGGTACTACAGATGCCCGAGGTGAGTAGGCCTGGTCGTGGTGCTGCGGATGCCCGACCAGGAGCTGTTTAAACCCTACTATCTCGCGGTGCTGCAGATGTTCGAAGAGAGTAGGCCTGGTCGTGGTGTTGCGGATGCCCGACCAGGAGCTGCTTAAATCCTGCTAACTCGCGGTGCAGCGGATGCCTGAGGTAAGTAGGCTTGGTCGTGGTGCTGCAAATGCCTGACCAGGAGCTGCTTAAACCCTACTACCTCGCGGTGCTGCGAATGCCCAAGGTGAATAGTGTTAGTGATATGAGAGAAGTGTCCTAAGGCAATCGCCTTATGATTGAAATCATTTATTTTAATAATGAATATTCATTATTTGAGAATACATGTTTGTGTATTTGATTGAGATCTTAAACTCATTTACTGAATGTCCGCAATACAATTCACAGCATGAGAGAATTTGTGATGAATTCACAACTAGTGATTATCTCTACATGTGCAATTGTGAAGTATTGAAATTGTCCCTAGTCGATGAATTGATAAATACGGACACTATCAATTCTGTTGAGACTAGTATGGGTTATTCTCTAATCAGCTGATTCTCACTGGCTGGTGACATTGAGATGTCCGGAGATAAACATGAATGCTAGTTAAGGGAACTAGTTCATTGGAGTGACTGGCTGTAAAACTTCATATGCTAGTCTATATATAGATATGTCAGTGAAGTTCTTACTGCAGCTTAAGTGCGATGTTCCTTTGACTTGCGGTGTTCAAGTCATCTTGGTCATGGAGACTTATACTTTGACATCTTAAGCAAGCATCTCCAAGGAGGTGTGGACCCAGGATGATTGGGTATAAGCCGAAGTGCCCGAAGATGTTTGAACAGCCTACAAAGGATTCACCACTCCTTGCGAGGAGATGTATACCCGAGGCCTATCGTCGGATTGTTACTCGAAGCCTCTGGCCAGAGCATGACATGTTCAGAGTATGAATCACTTAAATACATGAGAGTAATTAGAATCCGTAGGACGAGAAAACGTTACTTGGGCTAAGTGCGACGTAGTCAGCCTAGTGGGGACTGACACAAATGGACCATGTCCTGAACAAGTGGGTATAAGATGGTG
>JAGFNQ010008828.1:34389-67944 GCA_024364735.1 Boesenbergia rotunda | reverse complement strand
ATATTGACTCATTTGACCATGGTCATGTGTTCCAGTAGTCCTACTCGATCAAGGGGCCCATAGATATCACTCCCATCATATGGGAGGGATAGATCCCATCTACATCACTCACATCCCTCCGCATAATTCATTACATACCCAGTGATCACCTTTATAGTCCACCCTGTTACGGGTGACGCTTGACGATACCAAAGTACATAACTCCTTATGTAGGGAACCGTAGTGACTTCAGGTCTAAGGACTATTCATACCAATAGTCACATGAGAAAGTTTATGACACTCATATGGCAATCTATGAAACTTTCTTATGGCGGGCCAATTCAGTACATATTCTCTAATGTATACCCATGTGTCAATTTGATATCACATATCCATGACTTGTGAGCTCAAGTCATCAATTGGCCCACATGCTAGTCTCCATGCATTAATATTGTCCTTGAATATTAATGCTTGACTAGGAATAATTTAGTGTAGTGTTCTATACATTATCTCACTATTGATTTAACCAATCGATATAATGTAGATAAGAACCTACTACACAAGGACATTATTATACTTAGTTATTTGGCATAAAAATATAGTAAGTATAATTACCATGCCTTCAATAATGATAGAATATGATACAAAATGTCCCTAGTCAGTCATCACATAATTGGCCCTAGGGCTCCTACTAATAGAGACTTCCTTGCCCGGTGGGAATCTCCTCCGGTGGGCCCCCCATAGATTACTCCCACATGTCTCGAGGGTGGGCCACGCACAGGGGCCTTGCCCTTCTGGGGATTTCTTTCTAAGGTGGGAGATCTTCGGGGTGCATGCCCCCGACTCCTTCCTCGAGACCGTGATCGAGACCGATGTCAGGTCTTGTTTTCTCCGGCCTGCTACCGTCGAGGAGAAAGGCTTTGCTATGGAGACCTTCGATGATACCCCGCTTTATTCAACTTTCTCCGAGGTTTGGTGTCTTCCACCTCACTGAATTTCTTCTTTAAGGTGTGACACTCCTAGGTGGAGTGTGTTGTACTGCCATGAAAACCGCAATACTTCGGCAATGGCTCTGGTAGCTCGGTATCCACCGTCACGACCAGCCATCGCCTACTAGCCCACTGGTTCTTCCCGAGGTGAAGATCTTTTCCTCGAGATGGAGCTGGGGGCTCCCTCCTCTCTGACCGAGGAACAGCTGGAGGGAGGACTCCAGCTGGTTCCTTGCGACGGGCGTATTGTACCTCCTCCACGTTAATGTGCTTGACAAAATGCCCCAGCAGATCATCGAAGCTGATGGGGGGCTTCTTCACCAGGGATCGAAAAAAATCCCCTTCCGTGAGCCCTTGGGTGCAAACACTAAGGAGGATTTCCGACGTTGCATTGGGCACGTCTTGTGCCACTCTGTTGAACCGCTGGATGTACTCCTTGAGCAGCTCTTTCAGCTTCTGCTTGAGGGCAAACAAAGTGAGTGTCGTCTTCTGAGAGCGACTGCTACTAGCGAAGTGGTGGAGGAAGGCGGTTCTAAACTCTGCGAAGGAGTTGATAGAACCTTGTGGCAGCCTCTAGAACCATCGTTGGGATGCCTTAGACAGAATGTTCAGGAACACCCGGCACTTTACACCGTCAGTATATTGGTGCAGGAGTGCCGCGCTTTCAAATTTATAGACATGATCCTCCGTATCTATCTTCCCATCATAATCAGTGATCCCCAGCCCACGAAACTGCTTCGGCATGGGGTCTTCCACAATCTCAGATGAGAAGGGAGTAGAGGGAACCTTATAGGAGCCCTTAGGTTCCTCTCTTTTCCCTTGTCCCTCTTCATGCCTCTGCGCGCTGGAGGCTACCAAGTGGGCCTTCTCGATATCTCCGGGGGAGTCTCTTCGGGGGCCTGGGGCTGCTCTGTCCCATCACCCCAAGGGTGTGACTGATCTTCGCGAGTGCGAGATGGAGACTCTAGGGATCTCCTCCCGTGCAGGAGCCTCTCGCTGCGAGACGGCTTGCTCGACTTGGTGTTGCTCAAGCGCTTCTTTGATGGCATTAGCCACCAAGCGATTCAGTTCCTCCCTCGGCAGGACAATGGATTGTCCCTCCAGCCCTGCCATTGGTGCTCCTTCTGGTGCTTCACTGGTTTCCCACAGACGGTGCCAAACTTGTTCCAGAAGGAATCAACATCGACGACCAGTCACCAGGGTTTAGCCCACGCGGATGCTGACGTTAAGGGAGGAACTCTGCGCCCTGCGAGAGTACCACGAGCGTTAGGGGAACACGCCGGAGGTTGTCCGGCGGAGCCCACTCCGACGCTCAAGTCAGTGCCTCGATGCAGCGAAAATGTAGAAGGCAGAAAGATGTATAAGTAACAGAGAATGCTTAACCCCCATACCGGAGGGGTTGGACTACCTTTTATACTTGCAGTGGCTACCTTGGTGCACCCCATGCTCTATGTCACGTCTCCCCCTTTGTCGGTTACAGGATAGTCTTTGAAACAGTCCACGTCGTCATTAAGTATGACCCGTTGTGATATTTAAGGGTCATGATGACTCGCGATATTGGGGATGCTTATCCATAGATCCGAGAAAAAAGGGTGGGTCGTTACTTGGGGTTAAATGCTGCTTGAGCTCCGCTTCCCTGAGGTGATCTCGGGGTCTTCTGGCCCGAGAGGTCACGGGCGCTCCGCTTCCCCAAGGTGGTCTCGGGCCCTGACTTCCCGGGAGGGATTTTCTGATCTGATTTTCAGGGTGTGTTTACCGCGGGGGCCTTGGGGGCTCCTCTTCCCGAGAGGGTCCAGGGAGCTCTGAAAGGGATTCACTCGGACTCGCCACATCTTGCCACCCAGCTTCTTTAGCCCATGTGTCCTGCCAAGGGCTACTCAACCCTATCATATATGTTAGACAATATACTAAGGGTGGTCAAAGTAATCAAGGGTTAAACTAAACAGGACCTTATGTTTGATAGGGTAAACTCAGGTCTGATCAGTTTGACAAAGGGGTTAGCCAAACAAGATCTGATGTTTGGCAGAGTGAATATAACCCAAGGTTGGTCAGTTTGACCAAGGGATTAAACCAAAATGGACTTGAGGTTTGATATACTTACCTGAAGATTGAAAGAAGTCTAGTCAGGATCAAGATGACTAGCAAAGAAGTGATAAAGTTGGAAGAAATCCTAGTGAGTGAAGCTAGGTGGACAAAGTCGTGGTGAGTGAAGATGGGCACGAAGTCATGGTTCGGGGACTGAGCACTAAGTCCTGGTCGGGGATCGGGCAATGAAGTCTTTGCCGAGCGAGGATTGTGGACAGAAGTAGAGACGGGTCGAAGTCGGATGTCTCAAGATCTGAGTTCTCGGAGGCCATGCAAAAGTATAACCGAATGCCCCGATTGGCAAAAGCTTTAATCGAATGGGAATCACGAACAGAAGTAGAGACGGGTCGAGGTCAGACGTCTCGAGATCTGGGTTCTCAGAGGCTAAGCAAAATTCCAGTCGGAGGTCCCGGTTGGCAAAGGTAAATCTCCAAGGTGGAGTAGGTAAGGACGCGCTCCCCGTGAAAGGGAACATTAGGTGTCGGTTTGACCTAGGGTTTCGGGTGAAATCCCAAGTCAGAACCAATCAATTAAGGCTAAGATTATTTATATGTTTGTCTTGTGTTTGTTGTCTTGTAGGTACCTGGAGTTAGAGGCATGATAGGAGAACAATCGTAGGAAAAACTAACCTAGGAAGAAAGCTTCCTGGGTGCCTGAATGAATTAGGCGCCCAGTAAGTTAGGCGCCCTGGTAAAGGGCCAGCCTTCCCAGGCGCCTGGGAAGGGAAGGTTATCCCTCCACCGAGTTCGTTGCTACGGATGGAATTTTGACCACACGCCTCAGGTGCCCAAGAGCCCTTAGGTTCCCGAGAACTCAGTATATAAAGGGGTTCGACCTCATTTGGAGACATCAACTTTCACATCTGTCTAAGCATTCTCTAGAAAGCAAACACGCTAAAGTCAAAGCTTTGCTGCCAAGGAGGCTCCAGGAGGAAGTGCGCGGCACTTCGGACTTCTAGAGTTGGCCGAGTTGTTTTTGGTTTGCTTTTATTTACAAGTTGAATTTATTTACTATTTCTTTGTTTGTAATTCAAACTATAAGATGGGTATTCTCCGCCTCTAGAAATTTCGGAAAGGAGACCATTAGTGGACTCACGCCGAGTACATAGGCCTTGGGCGTACTAACCCTGGGGGGTCGGGAACCAAGTAAATAAAGCCGCTTGTCTCCTGTCTTTCTTTACTTTATTGTATATTTTCGTTGCGTACTAACTCTGATAGAAAGACGAACGAACAATGGCATTTTCCGAAGAAAATTGCGAGTCGATATTCACCCCCCCTTCTATCGACCAACACCAATCCTACAATCTTGGGTATCCTCAGCACCACAAGATGGTAGGAACTTGGACTACTCCTGGCTGGGCATCCTCAGCACCTCGACCATGTCTATACATCTTGAGCATTCTCGACACCACAAGATGGTAGGAACATGGGTTGCTCCCGGTCAGGCATTCTCAGCACCTCGGCAAGGTCTACTCATCTTGGGCATCCTCGACACCACAAGATGGTAGGAATTTGGGTACCTCTCGGCCAGGCATCCTCAGCACCTCGTCCAGGTCTACTCATCGTGGGCATCCTCAGCACCACAAGATGGTAGGAACTTGGGCTGCTCCTAGCCAGTCATCCTCAGCACCTCGGCCAGATCTACACATCTTGGGCATCCTCGGCACCACAAGATGGTAGGAACTTGGGCTAAACCCTTCCATTTTGCTTTGGTGACACAATTCCTATGTTTCATTAATTAATTAAGCTTCAAGGAAATAGAAATATGCTCATAAATACATATACTACTTGACCGACTCACCGGTTGCGGTAAGTCTGGAGGTGACTAGCGTTCCATGAACTCTCTAGTCATTTGCCATCAGCATCTTGTAAATAATAACTACCTCCTGCACCGATCCTAAAATCTTGGGCATCCTCAGCACCACAAGATAGTAGGAACTTGGGCTGATCCGGGTTGAGCATCCTCAGTACCTCGACCAGGTCTATACATCTTGAGCATCCTCGGCACCACAAGATGGTAGGAACTTGGGCTACTCCCGGTCGGGCATCCTCACCACCTCGACAAGGACTACTCATCTTGGGCATCCTCGACACCACAAGATGGTAGGAATTTGGGTACCTCTCGGCCAGGCATCCTCAGCACCTCGTCCAGGTCTACTCATCGTGGGCATCCTCAGCACCACAAGATGGTAGGAACTTGGGCTGCTCCTAGCCAGTCATCCTCAGCACCTCGGCCAGATCTACACATCTTGGGCATCCTCGGCACCACAAGATGGTAGGAACTTGGGCTAAACCCTTCCATTTTGCTTTGGTGACACACTTCCTATGTTTCATTAATTGATCAAGCTTCAAGGAAATACAAATATGCATATAAATACATATACTACTTGACCAGCTCACCGGTTGCGGTAAGTTTGGAGGTGACTAGCATTCCATGAACTCTCTAGTCTTTTGCCATCGACATCTTGTAAATAATAACAACCTCCTGCTAGCTTTTTGACGATCACGTAAGGTTCACTCCATTGAGGCTCGAGCTTCCCAACGTCGCCGATGTAACGCCCAGAATTTTTCAGAATTTTCCAAAATAAAAAGAAATTAAAATAATAATTTCATAACAGGTGGTCGAAGCCAAGGCTCGAACCCAAAACCCCTCATTTAGCATTAATTTGAGTTTCCATTAGGTGGCAGTACAACATCACACTATGATATGGAAACAATATAAGATAAGGGATAGTAAGCGTCTTTTATGGAAGTTGCTTCAACATCCACTTAATATATAAAGGAATAGAAAGATGAGAAAACTAAGGGTTTTCTCATTCCTCCTTCTTCCCTGCGAAAACAGAAAGAGGGAAACTAGGTTTTCTCTTCTTTTCTTGCGCCCAAGATCCGGATCGAGAGAAGGAAGTAGACCAAAAGTACCACACTAGATCCTTCGCCGGTGTAGTAAGTTTAGAAGCGCAAAGATGTAAGTAGATCACTCACCTGCAGTAAAAGTAGTTCTCGTTTGATTTTAGAACATGATTTTTAGTCTTTTCGTGTTTGTGATCTTAGTATACCAAGACCAAGGTCTTGATTCACCCCAAAACGAGTTTTGGGAGTTAGGTCACACAAGGTGCTTTATAAAAGTTCTAGGTAAGACAGAGGTCTTACTAAGCCCTAGAACGAGTTCTGGGACTAAGAAATGAGATTAGAACATGACCAAGGTCTTGATGTGTTTTCAAAATAAGTTTGGGAACCTTATTTGTTTTAAGTGCAAAGAATATGCTAAATTATGCATTTTAAGCATAAGCATGATTACAAGTTTAAGTATATTACTTTTATTAAGTGGCATGTACCGGGCCAAGACCGACAAAATCTAGGCAAGCCTAGTAGAGACGTCTAGTAGGGTTCGGTGGCTAGCTACCCCGAAACCTATTAGGGATGCGCGCATTGGTACTATGCCGGGCCCAAAGAATGATGTTTTTTATTTTGAAGTATAAAAAGTATAAGAATATATATAAAAGTTTCAAGTTTTCAAAGCAATCATTTATTTCAAGCATGATAAGCATTTTTCATTTCAAGCAATGTTTTCAAATGCAAGCATTTGTTACAGGTGAATTCATGAGCATATTCATGTTAGTATAGCATTTTCAGTACATATATTTAAAAGCAAGCATTCTTTTGACCAAGAATATGTTTTATATCGATTGTATGTTTTGTGAGAGTAGGTATCTACTTACTAAGAAATTTATTTATAGTTTGCATCCTTTTACTGCAGATAAAGGAAAAGAAAGGATGTAAGGCAAGGAGACTCAAGTGTTGGGGCAATCGACCCAGGTATGATCTGGAGGATCATGGTTTTGATGTGTGTGGTCAATATGATTAAGTTAGGGTTTGTTGTTGGACTAATATGTGTATGTGAGTGTACAGGTACACATAGACTTGGTTGGATGTTTTCAGGTGAAGGGTGGCATGGAGGCAAGCTGGAGGCTTGTGTGCGCATCCGAGGGACCCTGGGCAGAGACAATGAGCTGAGGGATGCGAACTTCGAGGCATGCGTGAAGGATGGCATGGAGGCAAGCTGAAGGCTTGTGTGCGCATCCGAGGGATGGGAGCCGAAGACGAAGAGGGCGTGAAGGCAATAGATCGAGACTGCAGATTGAAGAGTCGACCAGGTCGTGAGGGTCCGAGTGTGAGTGTTTGTACTCAGGGACTAAGCCGGGAGGGTTCAAGTGCGGAGAGGAATGTACTAGGGGAGTGTAACCCTAGGTTTAGTAAAGGACCAGTCGACTGCTCTGGGAGTAGTCGACTGGTAATGGCTGGCTGATTCGAATGTTGGTTGTAATGGTAGAATCTGAGTGGGACCAGTCAACTGTCTCAGGGGCAGTCGACTGGTAGCGGCCATTTACTACTCGAGCTCTATTTAAAGGAGCTCGTTTAAGGCTACTGTTCTTTGGTGATAGCCTATTGTACTCAGGTAGTGTCCAGAGCTTGTGGAGAGGTTTCTCCACCCACAAGGAGCTACGAGTTCTAGCCAGAGGCTCTCCGGGGAATCATCCACCGACGGATTAGGGATCACCCACCTTACGGGCAGCCGTGGAGTAGGAGTTCTATCTCCGAACCACGTAAATAGGTGTGTCTCAGTTGTTAGTTTTGTTTTACTTAGTATTTTCCGCTTGCGCACTAACAATTGTAGGAAGAAAATGAAAAGTTGCTATTCACCCCCCCTCTAGCAAGCTACAACGGTCTAATAAGTGATATCAGAGCTTGGTGCGCACATCTATGGACTAACCGCCGAGGGAGCAAGAAAGCTAGAGGGAAAATGATGGAAAACAAGCTAAGGGATGATATCAACACACCACCCGCCTATGACCTTGAAGATTTTGGATATTGGAGGACAAGGATGAAGACGCTACTTGGAATGGATTGGGAGTGTGTGATGACAATAGAGGAACCATTCGAAATTCCTAGAGACAAGCACGGGAAGAAGCTCCGACCTAGATATTGGACAAAGGAGCAACAAGAACAAGTTAGGGTAAATGAGAAGGTAATTGATATATTAACAAATATTTTGCTTAACAATGTTTTGAGTGGTGTAGGGTGTTGGTGCTTGGATGGCTATAGAGGGGGGTGAATGTAGCCAGACACAGATTTTTACTCTCTTTGAGAACTTCTCAGGTTTTTCTGCACTTAGGGTTAGCAGCAACAGCGGAATCAAAATACAGAGAAATGCAGAAACGCAGAAAAAACTAAGACAAACTGAAATAACAAACGAGATCGCTAACAAGGAGGATTTAAAAGGTTCGGGGATAACTTGCCCCTACTCCTTGGCGTTCCCGTGAGGTGGAAGATCCCTTGATCGTCGGCAGATCAAGCCTTGGAAAATCCGGATATCAAACCTCCTTCTCGGTGGAGAAACCTCTCCACAGCAAGTCTCAACAGATATGAAATAAAAGCACAGAGACAACACAAACCTACAGAGCATATTGAACGCACAAGAAGAAACACTTCACCGAGCTCACCCAACACAACTCTCACGCAAGAGCTCCTCGCTCTTCGTGTCTGCTTGCTGATGGACTCGCCAAGCTCTTCTCTGATTCAAGGCGCTCAAGTTGCAGAAGTTTCAAAGAATGCTCAAGAGTATGCTTCAAGGTTCAGGATGAATGAGAGTTGTCGCAAGAGCAAAAGGATGCCTTCTCTTCTTCCCCAGCCAACTCTTAACCTGCTGCCCATCGCCAGTTCAGACGCTCCTCTGTAGCTCACCAGCTGCTCATCTGCAATAGCTCCAGCTACCACTGAGCTCTCCTAGACTCTCTAAATCCTCTCTAGTCGAGCCCCAAGTCAGCTCCTCATCCGTTGCCAGCTCGCGCCAGAAGACGTTGTAACCTGCGATGGAAAACTGCCAAACCTGATGTAGCAAAAGAAACCAGTTGACTCTCCATGATTGTTTGAATCCTCCCTGTGTCACCTGTACACTTAGCAGATACTTAGCAAATGAAATCAAATGGGAATCACTAAGTAGCAGAGAAAATACAGAAGCAAACAGACGTGATCAGAAGTCTGACAGCGTATTTGAATTAAAGCTGTTAGCTACTGATCGGTCACTAGACCGATCAGAGAGGACCCTGATCGGTCGCCAGACTGATCAGGGTAAGCTCAGAATAATCAAGCTCCAGCCTGATCGATCCACATTGAGAAATTCGAAATCACGGCCTTCTTGTGATCGGTCACCCTGACCGATCACAGACTGTGGATCGGTCACCGGACCGATCCAACACCTGAAGCAGAACCTTCAGCCTTTTCCAACCAACGCCCCTGATCGGTCACCTGACCGATCAGGTTGTTCCCTGATCGATCTGGTGACCAATCAGGCCACTCCGTGACCGATCAGGATCCATCCTGATCAGTCCGGGTGAGGAACTCGCGATATTTGATCGGTCGGTTGGACCGATCAACGTTTCTAATGAAACCTACTGACCTTTCCCTGATTGTTCACTAGAACAATCAGGAGCCGAACCGAATCCTTTCTGTACTCTCACTGATCAGTCACCAGACCGATCAGACATCCTTGGTTCGGTCACCAGACCGATCCACAACAGGGAGTTCGTGCCAACTCCCTGATCGGTCACCAGACCGATCCAACGACTTCCAATTCAACTCTAAGTCAAGAGAACGACCTCCCTAGCATTCTCTGACTCATCCTGGTCCCCCAGGCCAAGACTCCGTGCCCAGCTTCACTCACCGGGACTTCATTCAACCTAGCTTCACTCGCTAGGACCTGGCTTCACTCACCAGAGTTTCGGTCACCCCGCTTCACTCACCGGGACCCGGCTTCCCTCACCGAGATTTCAGTCACCTGGCTTCACTCACCGGGATTTCAGTCACCTGGCTTCACTCACCGGGGTTTCCATCACCCGGCTTCACTCACCGGGGTTTCCAATCACCTGGCTTCACTCACCAGGACTTGACTTCACTCACTGGGGTTTCCAATCACCCGGCTTCACTCACCGAGGCCCGGCTTCACTCACCAGGGTTTCCAATCACCCGGCTTCACTCACCAGGGTTTCCGTAACCCAGCTTCACTCACCGGGAGTCATGCCCAGTCCCCGACCAGGACTTAAACTAGACTCATCTCATTAACCTAAACTAAAATCGGTGTCAACACCAAAACAATAATCAGGGTCAGACTGCATCAATAATCTCCCCTTTTTTGTTGTTTGACAACCCAATTTTACGTTTAGGAATTTGAAATCAATTGTCTCAAATTTCTCAAATTTCACTATTGTAGGAGAATCAGGATCCTCCCCCTACAATAGTTAAACTCATAATTATCCTAAACTTAACTAATCACATTCTCCCCCTTTGTCAAACACCGAAAAGGGTGTAGACTGGTTGTTAAGTTTGAAATACCTCTCCCTTAACCCAGGGGTCTCTCCCATAAACAACAAAGGATATGATTAAGTTGAAGGCATATGAAAGTTATATGAAAAGATAAAGCATGATAGGGAAATCATATGCATCATATGAAATAGAAGACGGCATGAAATAGCACGAACCATGAAATAGCACGTCATACATGAAACAGTCAGATAGTCAGATGCATAGCAAAGCATCAAAGCATAGTCAAACACATCACAAGTCTGTCAGAATAAGAATACACAATCAATCCACGGCCGGGGGGGGGGGGGGGGAGTGTAGGCTGGTATGGATGACCAGCTGCCCACGCGCGCCACTCCTCGAACCATGCCTGCTGCTGGGCGTGCATCGCAGAAACCCTCGAATCAGTCGCCCGGTGATCAGCACGTAGCCCAGAGATCTTAGACCTGACATCCTACCGCCAGAGCTCCGAAATATGAAGTCCATGCTGGACAGTCTGCTCCAGCTCAGCAATCTGCCAGCGGAGATCAGAATCCGCCTAGTAGTAGTCTCCCGCAGCAGCAGGAGCACCATGATGTCCAGCCTGGTCTGCAGCTCCTGGAATATGTGCGACCCTAGGTAACTCCCCTAATCCCTGACCATCCTTCCATCTAAGACCCTGAGGTCCAACAACAATGCCAGACTTGGCGAACGTGCGTCGGCCAAGTCTGCAGTCCTGCCGAACCATCGGCACGGTCCTGCCCTTGGTCACATCAATACCGACTGAGTGAAGCCAGTCAGTAATGATGTGCCCAAAAGGCATGTAGACTTTCCGACGGTCAATCTGACTATAGAAGATAATAGAGAAATAGATGGTCGTCACGATTTCAAAGTCTAGCTACCGATGCATCCCGAAGAGCATCAAGCATTGAAAGGAACGAATCTCTGCCAGGGGCTTCGAGGTAATGGGAACAAGACAATTGATTATAATTTTGAAAAGAATATAATCAGGTGGGGATAGGCTGAGAGCAGCAAACGTAGGGAAATCACCTGCAGGCTCACCGAGACCCCTCAGCCTGGGATGGCCGAAAAAATACTCATAGATAGAGTCAGGGGTGACTCCATCGAAAGGGCCCGGTATAGGATTTTGAACATACGGGAAGAGCGGAAAGTCATTGTTTGATCGTCGACAAGCTAGAAAGGCAGTAAAAGAGGATAAATCAAAATCGAGGTTGGTTCGGGCGACTCGGGTCCTATACCCCGTACCTTCTCCACTGACAAGGTTTTTATAAAACTCGGAAACCAAATCAAAATTGAACGACCGCTCAAGAAAAAGAATGGATCCCAGTTCGTAATACTCAATGATCTGTCGCACTGACGGACAGTGTTCGTAAACAAATGCTTTGTCCACAGTTTGACAGGGTAGGAGTTTGAAAGTGCGACTCTGAAAGGCCAATTCAAAATGAGCATTGGGAAATCTGGCATTAGAAGAAGGTTGAGGTCTAGCAGATGAAGAGGGAGTCCTGGATCGTGAGGTACCCTCAGCCGGTTCGTTGCCCTTAGAAGATCTCCTAAGGGGTTAGAATAGGTCACGGCAACAAATAAGTGATCAAGCGAATAAAACAGTGAGCAAATGAAGTTCACACAGAATGATCAGATGACATTAGGGTTGATCAGTTTAGCACATTATTAGTGAGTTTTAATCAAGTGAACAAATGAAAATAAGATTTGATCATGGGATGGTAACAACACACAAAGGTGGAATGGACAAAAATAAAAATTCACGGCACACAACCATTTGATAAGGGAAGGTCACGGCAAAGGATGATAAGAACACACCACAAGTAGAAACATCATGGTTAGTCCACAATAAGTATGATTTAAGAAGTAATCAGCAACCCAAAAAAATCTTACTTAGGTGCCATTCAGTTGGTCGAGTTGGAGAGAAAAACTCAGAGGTTGCACAGCTCTTGCTCAGTCCACAAATTGCGCAAAGAAGTTGCGCAAGAAGAAGAGAACCTCAGGAGTTTGCACAGTGCTCAACTTGCACATAGAAGACTAGATCGTGGCTCAAGGAGTTGCAGAAACTCGCACGCCAACTCAAGAACTCACACACGGAGAAGATCGCAGGAAGCCACGCACGCGCAGGAGGAAGAGGGGATTCGGTCGGCTAGGGTTAGAGGAGTAAGGGAATGGAGTTAATAGGTTGGTGGACCGGTCCACCAACCGGATTTAATGCGATCGAACCGATCCACCGTTCGATCTAGGAACGCCCAGACCGATCATGGAACCTCCTGATCGGTCTGGCTTGGTCCTGATCGGTCGGGTGACCGATTAGGGAAGCCCCTGATTGGTCTACCGATCAATCAGGAAGCGAACAGAGAGTTTGTGAGATTTTCTATGAACCTTTTGATCGGTCGGTGGACCGATCACCAAGGTGGCCAGATCGGTTAGTGGACCGATCGAGGCCAACACAGAGGGATTTCTGTGGGTTTCGCAGAATTGCTTGATCGGTCAATTGGACCGATCAGGCCAACTCCTGATCGGTCGGGTGACCGATCAGGGAGGTCCCTGATCGGTCTGCCGATCGATCAGGGATCGAACAGAAAGTTTGTGATCCTTTTGTGAGCTCACTGATCAGTCTGTGGACCGATCATCCCTACACCTGATTGGTCTGTGAACCGATCAGATATCAGAAACTATCGGATAACTTTCAGAAACTCCAGTTTCAGACTTCCGTTCGATATCTGATAAGATCAGATGAAAGTTTATCAATCTTGAAGGTGTTCCCTCGACTAGAATTGATTCCTTAACAAGAATCAAGAGTCCTTATGGGTTAAATAACCTCTCCGTTGTAAAAACAAGAACCCAACCAATGAAGTCATAATCAATCAAAGCATACATCCATTTTGAAACAAGTTTGTAGCAAAATAAGTCTCCAATCAAGTTTCCTTGATTGGAATGTCCAAGTATGATCATGAAGCCAAATACACATGTATTATGCATTGGTTTTCCCCATACTTAGTCAACTTATTGATTTTTGTCTCGTCAACCTAATTTCTCAAGGGATGCATTAATATTTTGAGTAATTAGGTTGATCCTAGCATCTCACCCCATTTCTAGCAAACAAAAACATTTTGTTAAACCCTATATTTTGTGTGAGATGTTCCCAAATTGCCCAATAATTGTTCCCCAACCATTTTAAAAGATCATGAAGGGTTTTGTATGCTTTTCAATCCAATGAAGCATGGCACATTCCCAACTCCCTTCTCAAGAAACTAAATTCATTTTCGAGGAGTGGTTTAGTGAAAATGTCTGCTAGGTTAGATTTTGACTCTACATGTGAGAGTACAATATCTCCTCTAGCAACATGATCTCTAATGAAGTGGTGACGCACTTCAATGTGCTTGGTCCTTGAATGGTGGACTGGATTTTTTGTTAGGTTTATCGTGCTTATGTTGTCACACAACACTTGCACACCCTTGTAAGTTAATCCATAGTCCTCTAACGTGTGAATCATCCACAACAATTGTGATACACTCTCTCCCATGGCGATATATTCTGCCTCGGACCTGGAGAGAGCAACACAATATTGCTTCCGACTTGACCAACTCACTAATGACGATCCTAAAAATTGGCAACCCCCACTTGTGCTCTTCTGATCCAACTTGCACCCAGTATAGTCGGAATCGGTGTAGCCAATTAAGTCAAATGACTCGGTACGAGGGTACCAAAGACCTACTCCAATTGTGCCCTTCAGATATCTCAGAATTCTTTTAATGGCAATTAAATAAGATTCCTTGGCACAGACTTGGTACCTAGCACACATACCCACAGCAAAAAGAATATCAGGTCGACTAGCTGTGAGGTATAGCAATCTACCTATCATACTCCGATATTGAGTTAGGTCAACAGGTTTACCACTCTCATCATTGTCTAATCTTGTGTTCGTAGCCATGGAAGTGGTTACCTCTTTAGAGTCACTCATATTAAATTTTCTGAGCATCTCTTGAGTGTATTTAGATTGGTGCATATGAATTCCATCTCGAGTTTGTTTGATTTCGAGTCCAAGGAAGAAAGTCAATTCTCCTACTAGACTCATCTCAAATTCACTTTCCATGTGTCCAATAAATTCATTCAAATAGCCCTTATTGTTGGAGCCACAAATTATGTCATCGACATATACTTGGGCTACAAATATATTGTCACTATCTCTTCGTAGAAATAGTGTAGGGTTTATTTGTCCTCTCATGAAGCCTTTTTCGATTAGAAATGTCGACAACCTTTCATACCAAGCACGAGGGGCTTGTTTAAGGCCGTAAAGCGCATTCTTGAGCTTGAACACGTGGTTTGGAAATTTGGAATTTTCAAACCCCGGAGGTTGTTCGACATAGACCTCTTATCTTATGAATCCATTTAGGAAGGCTGATTTAACATCCATCTGATAGAGTTTAAAACCTCTATGTGCTGCAAATGCAAGCATCAATCGGATGGATTCTAATCTTGCCACGGGAACATAGGTCTCATCATAATCAAGGCCTTCAACTTGACTATAGCCCTTGGCTACCAAGCATGCCTTGTTTCTTACGATTTCTCCCTTATGGTTCAATTTATTTTTGAAGACCCATTTGGTTCCAATAATGGTGGTCATCTTAGGTCTAGGGACTAAGTCCCAAACTTGGCTTCTCTCGAATTGACCTAATTCGTCTTGCATAGCAATAATCCAATTGGGATCATGCAATGCCTTGTCAATTTTCTTAGGTTCAATTTCTGAAATTAAGGCAACTTCATTAGCCTTATTCCTAAAGAATGATCTAGTCCTAACCCCATGATGGATATCTCCAACAATTTGGTCTTGGGGATGACTAGAGGCTAACCTAGTTTGCCAAGGTGTTGGAGGTGCTTCTTGGATGGTGTCACTAGACACAGGCTCAGCCTCAGGATCCGGCTGATCTATGAGATGTCTAGGCTCACCGTCATCAGATTTATCACCACTATCTACAATACTCGAGCTTCCATCCACACCTAGTTTCCTAAGTTCGAATTGAACTCCTTCTACATCTTCTGATTGATCATTTGCTTTTGGAATTTCCTCAAAAACAACATCAGAAGATTCTTCGACCAATCTAGATTTTTTTGTTGTAGACTCGGAAAGCTTTGCTGACAAGAGAATACCCAACCAGTATCCCTTCATCAGCTTTCGCTGTGAACTTCCCAAGATGGTCCTTGGTGTTTAGAATAAATACCTTACACCCAAACACCCGAAGATGTTTAACTGTAGGTGTTTTTCCAAACCAAAGTTCGTGAGGAGTCTTCCCTAAGAATCTATGAATGAGGACTCGGTTTTGCACGTAGCAAGGTGTGTTCACAGCTTCAACCCATAAGTAACTCGGTAGCGAGTACTCATTGAGCATGCTTCGTGCAGCTTCTTGTAAAACTCGGTTCTTCCTCTCTACAACACCATTTTATTGTGGTGTTCTAGGAGTGGAGAACTCATGTCTATATCCTCTCTCTTGACAAAACTCTAAAAATCTCTGATTTTGAAATTCTTCTCCATGATCACTCCTAATTGTTTTAATTGTTGATGATTTTGTTGGTGCAGGAAGCACCATATCGAACCTTGTTTTGATATTGGCAAAGGATTCAAAGTTAAGTGTTATTTGTGATCTAACGATGTTACTCAAGTGTGCAGATACCAAGCCCTAGCGAAGGACTGCTAGGCACCTGGCGAAGGACTGCCAGTATCCAAGACCTAGCGAAGGACTGTTAGGCACCTGGCAAAGGACTGCCAGTATCCAAGCCCTAGCGAAGGACTGCTAGGCAACTGGCGAAGGACTGCTAGTATCCAAGCCCTAGCGAAGGACTGCTAGGCAACTGGCGAAGGACTGCCAGTATCCAAGCCCTAGCGAAGGACTGCTAGGCAACTGGCGAAGGACTGCCAGTATCCAAGACCTAGCGAAGGAATGCTAGGCACCAGGCGAAGGACAGCTCAGCATCCAAGACCTAGCGAAGGAATGCTAAGCACCGGGCGAAGGACAGCTCGGCATTCAAGACCTGACAAAGGACCGTCAGGCAAAAGTCCAACCAATGGAGCGGTTGGCATCAGGTAAATTCTCCCGAGAGGAGTAGGTGAGGTCGCGTTCCCCGTCGAGGGAACAGTAGGCGTCAGTTTGACCTAGGGCTCCATTTTGGAGACCAAAGTCAGAACCAAGACAGCTAAGGCTGTATAAACTAATTGTTTTATTGTGTTTTGGACTAACCCTGGATGCAGGACCGAAGGAACGTGTGTCTGCAACTCAGAGAGCCTCAAAGGAGTGAGGCAGCAGCTGAGCAGGGCGCCCTGAGTGTCCAGGGCGCCCCCAAGGTGAACCAGAACCAAGTGAAGTAAAAAGGGCTTCGGCTGCTTACTAGGCAGGGCGCCCTCAGCAGCCAAGGCGCCCTCGTCAGCCAGGGCACCCTCAGCAGCCAGGGCGCCCTCAGCAGCCAAGGCGCCCCGCGCCCAAGACTGCGAAGCTTCATCTTTATCCACAGCCGAGATTTCTGCGCGGAAGAAGTCAGCCAAGGCGCCCTCTGCGACCAGGGCGCCCCCAGAGTCAAAGTTATCCCTATTCGGATGGGATAACGCTTGACCGAGCTAAAAGCGGATCGCTTGACACGTGGCAGGGCGCCCCCGACGTCCAGGGCACCCCGGGGTGCTATAAATAGCACCCAACGCCCAAGCCTTTGACAACAACTTTGAATCCAACGCTTCCACGCTCTTTTGTACTCACAACTTGCTCCGGAAACTCTCCAACTCGAGCCGACGACGTCCTGCTGCTCCGAAGAAGTTGATCTACTCCGGACGTCGGTAAAAGAAGAGCGTTCTTTTGATTTACTGTACTTATCTTTGTAATTAAATTGTGTAAATCTTTTTGCGCCTATATAGAATTGCCCAAAGTAAACGGTCAATGACCGTGGGCCTTGGAGTAGGAGTCGACACAGGCTCCGAACCAAGTAAATCGACTGTGTCTCTGTCTTATTTTTTAAATTCCGCTGCGTACCTACTCTTACTCAAATCCGAAAGTTTTCCGATATTCACCCCCCCTCTATCGGTGTTCTCGATCCAACAGATTTTTCATTTTCAACTCTTCTACAAAATAAAATAAAAACATCTAGGGTTTGATCCTTATATTTTAGAAAATATGTCCAAGTATATCTAGTAAAATCATCAATGATCACAAAACAATATCTACTACCATTCAAAGATATAATTGTACTACAATCAAATAAATTCATGTGTAGTAAATCCAAAGTGGTAGAAGTACTTACAGCGCTTTTACCTTTGTATGAAGATTTCATTTGCTTACCCATTTGACATGCATCACAAATCTTTTCCTTTTCATACTTGATGCTTGGTAAGCCACGAACTAGCCCCTTGTTGGCCAATTTCCGGATGTTCTTCATGTTCACATGTGCCAATCTCCGGTGCCAAAGGGTAGACTCATCTTTTCTTGACATGAAACACTTAACAGAAGCATTAATAGCACTTTTAAAAGAAACTTGATAAATATTATCTATCCTTGTGCCTACTAGTACCGTGTCAAGTGTGTCATTTTGTCTAACTAGACATTGACTTGAATGAAAATCAATTGTGTAACCCGCATCACATAATTGACTGACACTTAGGAGATTAAATGTCATCCCCTTGACTAGAAGGATATTTTTAATTCTAAGATATTCGGATATTTGAATGTCTCATATCCCTACAACCTTAAGACTACCATTGTTACCAAAAGATACATTACCTCTATTTTTGCTTTGAAGGGTAGTGAATAAAGATCTATCACCGGTCATATGTTTGGAGCACCCACTATCAATGAACCAAGTTGATAGATGCTCCCCCTCAATCAAAGCCTACACAATACGAAAAATGGAAGATTTAGGTACCCAAATCTTGGGACCTAAAGCATCTACAATGCAAGACATAGACACACATGCCTTGACCACTTTCTTTTGAACCCTAGAAGTCTTAGGTGATCTAATATGAGTCCTAGACATTAAGGAAACAAAAGTTGGTTCTTTAGGTCGGTAACCTATAACGGCCTTGTTGTAAACCGCCCTTTGAGCATTTAAGATCATGTCTAAAGTCTTGGAGCTAGTTGAGAATTTCTCAAGAACACTCTTGCGTCTCTCAACCTCACCCTTCAAGGCTTTGTTTTCATCTTCTAACACTTCTACATGTAAATCATCAAGATCCTCATCTTTAGAGGATTTCAATTGTTCTACTTCTACTTTTAATGATTTAACCTTTTCTTTTGACTTCTTTAACAACCTAGTTAAACATGCAATAGTTCTATAACATTTGTCTAATTCAGGAGAAATTACCTCTTCATCATCCGAAGATGATGAAGCCACGTTTGAGGAGTCCATGGATTCATCACTACTCTCCTCATCTTCAATAGTCATGAGAGCTAAATGGCGAGTGCTCTTTTCCTCCTCTTCTTCGGATGAACTAGAAGAAGATTCATCCCATGTGGCCTTCAAGACCTTCTTCTTCTTCTTTGATTTCTTCTCCTTCTTCTTGAGTTTTGGACATTCACTCTTGTAGTGGCCTTTCTTGCTACAGTCAAAGCAAGTAACATTAGTCTTATCAACTTTAACTTCACTAGGGTTACCTTTGCCCTTGTAGCGCAGTCTCTTCCTCATCATCCTCCTTACGAAGTTGGCCATCTCGGATGAAGAAGACTCGCTACCATCCTCCTCGGACTTGGACTCGGACTCGGACTCAGATGAAGACGAAGAAACCTCCTTCTCCTTCTTCTTTTCCTTCTTCTTCTTGGTCTTGTCCCCTGCCACAAGAGGAATTCTCTTCTCCTTGGGGCCTTTGTTAGCCATTTCGTGTAGCTTCATTTCACAAAATAAATCATCCAATTTGACAATTGACAAGTCCTTAGAAACCTTGTAGGCATCCACCATGGATAACCACAAGACATTCCTTGGAAAATCTTTTAGAACGTACCTCACAAGGTCGCGGTTCTCGACCTTTTCATCGATGGAGTGGAGACCATTGAGTATCTCCTTGAATCTACCATGAAGTTCACTTACCGTTTCACTCTCCTTCATGATAAGATTTTGTAGTTGATTGAGGAACAAGTCCCTCTTGGCTATCCTTGAGTCCCGGGTGCCTTCATGAAGCTCGATGAGCTTGTTCCATAAATCCATTGCGATTGTGAAGGGACCAACTTTGATTAGATGGTCCTTGTTCATCCCACATTGTAAGGTAACCACCGCCTTCGCATCGGCTTCTCCTTTGCGCGTTTGCTCAGCCAACCACCGCGAGGACTCCAACTCTTTTCCCTCCGCGTCTCTTGAAGGAATGAATCCTTCCTTCACGGAGAACCACATTCCAATATCGGTCTTGAGGTAGTACTCCATGCGAGATCTCCAATACTGAAAATCAGATCCGTCGAAGAAGGGAGGTCGGGTGGTGCTAAATCCTTCTCTCATTGCCATTCTTGTTGACTCTCGGGTATTAGTCTGTTTGAGCAGAGCCCCAAGCTCTGATACCACTTGTTGGTGCTTGGATGGCTAGAGAGGGGGGTGAATGTAGCTAGACACAGATTTTTGCTCTCTTTGAGAACTTCTCAGGTTTTTCTGCACTTAGGGTTAGCAGCAGCAGCGGAACCAAAATACAGAGAAATTCCGAAACACAGAAAAAACTAAGAGAAACTGAAATAACAAACGAGATCGCTAACAAGGAGGATTTACAAGGTTCGGGGATAACTTGCCCCTACTGCTTGGAATGCTCGTGAGGTGGGAGATCCCTTGATCGTCGACAGATCAAGCCCCGAAAAATCTGGATATCAAACCTCTTTCTCGGTGGAGAAACCTCTCCACAGCAAGTCTCAACAAATATGAAATAAAAGCACAGAGACAACACAAACTTATAGAGCACAATGAACACACAAGAAGAAACACTTCACCGAGCTCACCCAACACAACTCTCACGCAAGAGCTCCCCGCTCTTCGTGTCTGCTTGCTGATGGACTCGCCAAGCTCTTCTCTGATTCAAGGCGCTCAAGTTGCAGAAGCTTCAAAGAATACTCAAGAGTATGCTTCAAGGTTCAGGATGAACGAGAGTTGTCGCAAGAGCAAAAAGATGTCTTCTCTTCTTCCCCAGTCAACTCTTAACTTGCTGCCCATCGCCAGGTCAGACGCTCCTCTGCAGCTCACCAGCTGCTCATCTGCAATAGCTCCAGCTATCACTGAGCTCTCCTAGACTCTCTGAATCCTCTCTAGTCGAGCCCCAGGTCAACTCCTCAGTCGTTGCCAGCTCGCGCCAGAAGACATTGTAACCTGCGATGGAAAACTGCCAAACCTGATGTAGCAAAAGAAACTAGTTGACTCTCCTTGAGTGTTTGAATCCTCCCTGTGTCACCTGCACTCTTAGCAGATACTTAGCAAATGAAATCAAATGGGAATCACTAAGTAGCAGAAAAAATACAGAAGCAAACAGACGTGATCAAAAGTCTGACAGCGTATTTGAATTAAAGCTGCCTGCTACTGATCGGTCACCAGACCGATCAGAGAGGACCCTGATCGGTCACCAAACCGATCAGGGTAAGCTCAGAATGATCAGGCTCCAGCCTGATCGATCCACACTGAGAAATTCAGAATCGCAACCTTCTTGTGATCGGTCACCCTGACCGATCACAGATTGTGGATCGGTCACCAGACCGATCCAACACCTGAAGCAGAACCTTCAGCCTTTTCCAACCAATGCCCCTGATCGGTCACATGACCGATCAGGTTGTTCCCTGATCGGTCTAGTGACCGATCATGCCACTCCCTGATCGAACAGGATTCATCCTGATCGGTCAGGGTGAGGAACTCGTGATATTTGATCAGTCGGCTGGACCGATCAAGGTTTCTAATGAAACCTATTGACCTTTCCCTGATCGTTCACCAGAACGATCAGGAGCCGAACAGAATCCTTTTTGTACTCTCACTGATCGGTCACCAGACCGATCAGACATCCTTGGTTCGGTCACCAGACCGATCCACAATAGGGAGTTCGTGCCAACTCCCTGATCGGTCACCAGACCGATCCAGCGACTTCCAATTCAACTCTAAGTCAAGAGAACGACCTCCCTAGCCTTCTCTGACTCATCCTGGTCCCCCGGACCAAGACTCCATGCCCAACTTCACTCACCAGGACTACATTCAACCTAGCTTCACTCGCTAGTACCTGGCTTCACTCACCAGGGTTTCGGTCACCAGGCTTCACTCATTGGGACTCGGCTTCACTCTCCGGGATTTCAGTCACCTGGCTTCACTCACCAGGACCCGGCTTCACTCACCGGGGTTTCCATCACCCGTCATCACTCATCGGGGTTTCCAATCACCTGGCTTCACTCACCATGACCCGGCATCACTCACCGGGGTTTCCAATCACCCGGCTTCACTCACCGGGACCTGGCTTCACTCACCAGGTTTTCCAATCACCCGGATTCACTCACCGGGACCCGGCTTCACTCACCAGGGTTTCCAATCACCCGGCTTCACTCACCGGGACCCGACTTCACTCACCATGGTTTCCATAACCTGGCTTCACTCACCGGGAGTCGTGCCCAGTCCCTGACCAGGACTTAAACCAGACTCATCTCATTAACCTAAACTAAAATCAGTGTCAACATGAAAACAACAATCAGGGTCAGACTGCATCAACATAGGGGAATATAAAAATGCATATGAGTTGTGGAATAAGCTAGAAAAATATCATAAGAACCCTACACAAGTTCAAATAATGGAAGAGCCCAAAGAAATAAGCTCCACGGTCCAAGAAGACCAAGAGGAAGAAGAATTGCTCGCCTCATCAAGTGAAGTGGAAGAATTAAGTGAAAGATCATCCACCTCTTCAAGAGAAGAAGAGGAGGTGTCATATTCAAGAGTTGAGGGGGAGGAGAGACCCTCATCCATACAAGAGCAAGAAAAATCTCCAACCTCCACCAAAGCCAAATCAAAAGAGCACATCACATGCTTTGGATGCATCAAAAAGGGGCACTACAAGGACAAGTGTCCATTAGGTAAGAAGGAGGTACTCCCTAAACCTAGGTCCATTCAATTTAAATCTAATGTGGGTTGTAGGGAAAAGAAAGAAAAGAAGCGCATTAGGTGCTATACTTGCGGGGAGATAGGACATTACCATACTCAATGTCCAAGAAAAGGAGAGCTCAAGAAGATGGAACATTTGAGAAGATGGGAGATAGAAGAAAGGAAAAGGAACTCACATCAAGGGGGAGCTACAAGGATAAGGGAGGTAATCCCTAACTTTACTTATGCTTCTAATGTTTCCATGAATGCTAGAAATGTTAATAATTGCTTACCTATGCGTGTTTTTGGCTTTAAATATCATGATAAAAATAAAAGTACTATTGCATGCCAAACTACCAAGAAATCCATGTTTCATGATAAATCTAGGGTTCCTAGAGCTAAGGATCAAGGTATCAACCCTAAAAAGGGGAGATACATGCCTAGAAAGATGGGTAGATCTAGAAATGATCAACATAGGAATGGTGATAATAAGGTTAGGAATTTAGAGAAGGAAAATCATGTTTTGAGGGCAAAACTTGATAAATTAGAAAAGAACTTAGATAGACTCATTAAGGGGTCCAAGGGAGCAAGCATAAGGATAAATGACCAACACCTTAGAAGTGGTAGACCGGGTCTAGGATACCACCCTAGGAAGACAAATGTTAATAAAATGTCATATTCAAGGATGACTTATGCTTATAGTAAAGAAAAAGTCAAAAATGGTAAGGAAAAGTCATTTCAAAAGAAAAAGGAGGGTTTGACCATGAAAAAGGTGTATAGAGTTAAAAGAGTGATAGTTGAAGGTCAAGAAGCACCGGAGGAACACCGGTGTGACCTTGCAATTGTAAGTGAGTTACCTAGGGAGGTAACTAGAGCTAGGAGCTCAAAGGAGAGCTATAGGAGTCAAAATGAGATCCATGGTCAATGGATCTCAGGAGGATTTCTCCTAGAAGATTAGGTGAACTATGGAATGTGCCAAAGAATTTAAAAGGCTAAGGTTAGCCTTAATCCTAGGGAATTGGCACACTAAAAGGAGATTTATGGAAAGAAAGATGGAAATGGGATTATAATTGGTAGAAATTGGTTTTTAAAGTGTAAATTCCATATAATTCAGTGATAAAAATAAGTTATGATCAGGAATGAGAAGATACATCAAGGAGAGGCCAAAATTAGGGCTTTTGGATAAGGTTTCAATAATACAATTTAGGAAAATTGAATTTTGTGCCAATCTTGGAATCCGGAATAGTTTTGTTTGAAAACTTATTTTTCCCAAGTAGATATAAGCTTCACAAATCTCTCCATAAGATTTCAGATTTTTTAGAGATTTGTGAAATTAATTAGGCATTTCTGAAATTAGACTGAGAAACTAGAATTTCATGTATCAGTCGACTAACTCTGAGCCAGTCGACTGGTCCAGGACTGAGAACATTCTGTTTTGTTTTATCAATCGACTACCCCAGGGGCAGTCGATTGATCTTACCCAGAAAATATTCTGTTTGTTTTGTCAGTCGACTGCCCTGGGGGCAGTCAACTCATCCACGGGTTTTAAGTATAATCAGACCGCGCGGGGGTGGCCAAAACCTAGGGTTTTGCATGCCACCCCCTGCGAATACTTCCTCTCCCCAACCTCCTCTCCGGTTATAAAGTACTCCCAAGCCCTAGAAACTTCCTCCTAGCCTTCTCCTACCCCGGATCTACAACTAGGGTTAGTGAAAACTCCTTTCAAGTCGATCTTCACTCAACTTCATCATGCAACGATTGGGAAAAAGGTAACACCTTGTACAGTTCAATCTTTCCCATTTAAATCATGATTTGGGACTAATGTGTCTATTTTTACATGTTTTCCTTTGTCTTTTTCCATTGTGGGATGGTATGGGTACTTGCATGTGTATGTCACATTTTAGGTTGGCTTCTAGAGGTCTAGGGTGAGGGTTCATCCCGATAAGGTTGGGCAGAATCGTGGGAGTCTCGGTTCCAATCCGTGGAGTGTCGGAAGAGATTCGATGAAAATAAATTCGTATTAATGAATTATCGATATCTAAATAGGTCCTATTTTCAGGAGAATATCCCCTGGATTGCCGAGATGGTTCCGTATTTTGGGTTAGAGCATTTAGTGTACTGTCAACATGACATTAACCTAGATCTATGTAAAGAGTTCTATGTAAACCTAACATGCATCGACTCTAATAATAACCTTTATGAGTCCGTGGTAGCAGGAGTCCGCATCCCTTTTTCATCCACTGTTTTAGGTGAATTTTTGGGGTGTAGGGCATCTGACAATGTAGTCAAATATTTCCCTAAGGTTGATGAGCCTCTTTCTTTTCATGACATTACTATTGATCAGATCCACATGCATTACTTTGGGAGACATCACCGCATTTCAGAGCGTATCTTTGATGCAAAGAATATGAGTCCTTTTAGTCATGTTATGTACAAGATTGTCTTGGAGTGTCTGATGCCCATTGTCACCAAGGAGCGGTCTAGGATTCGACTACCGCACTTGGTGACGATGTATGCATTAGATGTTAATGCAGTCTGACCCTGATTGTTATTTTGGTGTTGACATCGATTTTAGTTTAGGTTGATAAGATGATTGGGATTAAGTCCTGGTTGTGGACTAGGCATACCTAGTGGGACTAGGTTGGAAAAATCCTAGCTTGGAGGGCTAGGTGTTGGAAAATCCTAACTTGGAGGGTTAGGTGTGGAAAAATCCTAGCTTGGAGGGCTAGGTGTTGGAAAATCCTAACCTAGAGGGTTAGGTGTAGAAAAATCCTAGCTTGGAGGGCTAGGTGTTGGAAAATCCTAACCTGGAGGGTTAGGTGTGAAAAAATCCTACCTTAGAGGGCTAGGTGTGGAAAAGTCCTAACCTGGAGGGTTAGGTGTTTGGAAATCCCGGTGAGTGAAGCCGGGTCCTGGTGAGTGAAGCCAGGTTGACTGAAGTCCCAGTGAGTGAAGCTGGGCGTGGAGTCTTGGTCCGAGGGATCAAGCACGAGTCGGAGATGGGCCGGAAGCTGGTTCTCTTGACTTAGAGTGGGTTTGGCCTTGCCCGGATCGGTCTGGTGACCGATTAGGGAAGTTGGAATGGGGTTTCCTCTTGGATCGGTTTGGTGACCGATCCAGCGATGTCTGATCAGTCTGGTGACCGATCAGGGAGCTTCCAGTAACTTTGGTAAACCTACTGATCGGCTCCTGATCGGTCTGGTGACCGATCAGGGAGAAACCTTGGCCGATCAATCTGAATGATCAACTGTCGCAAGGTTTCTTACCCTGACCGATCAGGCTGGAGCCTGATTGATCTGGGATCAGCCTGATCGGTCTGGTGACCGATCAACCAGTGTATTTCAGGCGGGATTGTGGCAAGCTGATTACTGGATCGATTTGGTGACCAATCTGGTGACCGGTCAGGGTGACCGATCATACGAGCTTGCGATCCCAAGTTTCTCACTGGGGACCGATCAGGTTGGAGCCAGATCTGTCTGGGATCATCCTGATCGGTCCGGTGACCAATCACTTTAATTGAAAAGCGCTGTCAGACGCTCTGATCGCGTCTGATCGCGCCTGCTTTCACTGATACGCTACTGATGTCACTTTGATCTTCTCTACTATTACTGATATAAGTTTGATTTCATTTGTAAAACCTCTGATTGAGTGTGCAGGTGACAGGGATGACTTCAAACATTGAAGGATGGTCAACTGAGTTCTTTCCATGTATCAGTTTTGGCGGTTTCTACGTGTTAGTATTATGAGAGAAGTGTCTTAAGGCAATCGCCTTATGATTGTAATCATTTACTTTAATAAATGAATATTCACTATTTGAGTATACATGTTCATGTATTTGATTGAGATCTTAAACTCATTTACTGAATGTCCGCAATACAATTCACAGCATGAGAGAATTTGTGATGAATTCACAACTAGTGATTATCTCTACATGTGCAATTGTGAAGTATTGAAATTATCCCTAGTCGATGAATTGATAAATATGGGCACTGTTAATTCTGTTGAGACTAGCATGGGTTATTCTCTAATCAGCTGATTCTCACTGGCTGGTGACATTGGGATGTCCGGAGATAAACATGGATGCTAGTTAAGGGAACTAGTTCATTGGAGTGACTAGCTGTAAAACTTCATATGGTAATCTACATATAGATATGTCAATGAATGTTCTTACTGCAGCTTAAGTGCGATGTTCCTTTGACTTGCGGTGTTCAAGTCATCTTGGTCACGGAGACTTATACTTTGACATCTTAAGCAAACATCTCTAAGGAGGTGTGGACCCAGGATGGTTGGGTATAAGCCGAAGTGCCCGAAGATGTTTGAACAGCCTACAAAGGATTCACTACTCCTTGCGAGGAGATGTATGCCCAAGGCCTATCGTCGGATTGTTACTCGAAACCTCTTGCCAGAGCATAACATATTCTAAGTATGAATCTCTAGGAAACATGAGACTAATTAGAATCCGTTGGACGAGAAAGACATTACTTGGGCTAGGTGTGACGTAGTCAGCCTAGTGGGGACTGACACACATAGACCGTGTCCTGAACCAAGTGGGTATAAGATGGTGAAGGGAATGAGGCACGATTCATTAGAGCTGCTGAAGGGTTTCAGAATAATTTCTGAGGACAACCGTTAATCTTTCGATTAATTGGGGATCATGATGTACTACTAGGTGTCACTTATGATCGTTCTATAATTGATGAATTATAGACGGCCAACATAAATCGAAAGCCTATTTAGTCACACGCACTACGAGTAATCCGAGGGATTTAAAACGAGTTGAAAATTGGATTTTCCGATCAAGAGACATAAGTCGAATCTGAATTTTCAGAGACGCATCGGAAGCTTAAAATAGCTAAGTCTTTTGAAGGCTTATTGGACGAATTAAATGAGTTTAATTCATAAGGGTTTTGGCTTGATTTGGCCGGCAAAAGAGGGTCCCCAACCCCTTTGGTTTGGCCGGCCACAACAAGAGGGGAAACCAAATTGTTTGGTTTAAATTATAAAATAAATCAAGCGTGATTTGTTTTATAAAATTATGGATAAAGAAATTTATATAAAGAAATTTATAGAAATTTATTCTTTTTATGGAAATTAAAATGAACCATGGATTGGTTTATTTTATTTTATAAAATCAATTATGAATTGATTTTTTCATGATAAGAAAAATTTGTATAATAAATTTCTTGGATAATTTTATTCCATAATAAAAGGGGAGACATGGTTGTTTTTATTATAAATTAAGTTATAATAAAAACTTGGCAAAACGGAATAATTCATAGAAAAATTTATAAGATAAATTTCTTATGAAAATTTATTCCGTTAAAAGGAGACTTGGCGATAAAGAGGCTACTATATAAAGGTGCAAAGGCAAGGCTTGAAAATCAATTCAAGAGATCAAGGATTCTTGCCTAGCCTCTCTTCCTCTCCTTTTCTCCCTCTCCCTCTAGGGTCGTCTACCCTCTCCCTCTCCTAGGGCCGGCTGCCCTCCCTTCCCTTGCCGTGAGTCACCACCAAGAAGAGGTCGAAGAAGAAGAAGAAGCGGGGCGCGACTCCTTCCTTCCTCCCGGAATCTTGATTCCGTTTTTCTTTTGGTGGTTAGTTTTCCATCTCTCTCTTGTTACTCTTGTCGTGCCTTTGGAGAATCTAGTAGTTCTTGTCGGCACGAAACTCGTGGCTTTGCGAAGTCATCCCGAAGAGAACTCGGCGTGGACGCAAATAGAGGCGGAGCTTCCAAGGGATGCTACGGTTGGATCTCGTCCCTTACTTCGAGTTACGCGAGGTATTGAGTAAATTAGTTTACTTTCTACAAAATTTTAATTTATGATCATGTCCACACATCATAAGGTTGCATGCTAGATACGTGGTTAAAATAATTTGAGAAATTATTTATGCTAATTCTTCCACTGCACGTAATTATTATTTTTAAATTACGAACCCGTATCCATGTCAACATGCACTCGGTCCCAACACTACGTCTCAGGTTGCAACGGCTGCTGGAGCTGCTGACTGGGGCTCAGCTGAGGGAAGCTCAGGGGTCCAGGAGAGGCCAGAGTAGCTGGGCAGTGGCAGTGAAGTAGCTGGTAAGCTGCAGTGGAGCATCTGGTGGCTGGCAATGTGAGCTGCAGAGGCCAGATGCTTAAAAGGCCTGAGAAGTGGAGTTGTTGTGAGAAAGTTGTTGTTGTTGGTTGTTAGAGCTCACGAAATCACTTACTGCTACGACAACTCTTGTGCTATTGCGACATCGTCGATTCATCTCTGAAGCAACCTCTGTTACTTGAGCATTTGGAAGAAGAACCAGGAAGCTTGGCGAGTCCATCAGCGAGAAGACACGAAGAAGGGGTTTCTTGCGTGAGATCTGCGCTGGGTGGAGCTCGGTGAGAAGTTTTGTAACGCCCACTTTTTTTTTTCTTTTCATAAGCGGCGTTACGTTAACATGCTTAGGGCATGTAGACATCATACGGCAGCGGAATAACTTAACTCATACATGCCCTGTTACCATTCTTAACTTATTGACATGGGAACCTTAGCATATTAACTTTGAACTTAAGCATCATATCATGTCTTACATAACATCATATCATAAGGTTCCACAGGTCATTATTCAGACATATAACTAACCAAGGTGAAGTTCTAGCATAAACCGTAAACATAAAGTTTTCTGGCCAAGTCACTACTACACACATACGTTCTTGCCCTCCTGCTGCTTCCATCATTGTCCCCTTGAATGATCTGCGGTATAAGGAAATAAGACTATAAGCATACAGGCTTAATAAGACTCTTTCCTACTCACAAAAACCATTCATCGTTCATCATCTCATAATGAGCACATGAACTTTAACATACTGGGTGCTCTACTTAAAACATAACATCTTAAATCACTTTAGCATGGCATGCACATAAACATGGTAAACATTCTAAGCATGGCATGATACATGGCATAAACATAAACATAGTGAACATCCTAAACATAACATGATACATGGCATAAACATGAACATAGTAGACATTCTAAGCATGGCATAATTCATGGCATACATCATAAACATAGTAGCATGGCATCTTTCATGGCATAAATCATAAACATAGTAGCATGGCATCTTTCATGACATAAATCATAAACATGGTAGCATGGCATAATACCTATCATAGCATATGAACATCTTCCTAACATAATCATGGCATAGATCATTCATTCTCATGCATACTTCTTAACATGAAACGTAAGCATAAAATCTTATCATCATAGCATAATGCATAACATGAATGGAGGCTTGAGTGGAATGCATATACATATATGGATGCTTAGTTTAAAATCATACTTTTCATAAACATACTTTTTCATAATGAATGCATGGGCAATGCATATATATCATAAGGATGCTTAATCTTTAAAAACATACTTTTCATTTCTTAAACATAATCATCATAACATCATTTGGGGTCCCCGGCTTGTACCACATACATACATCATAGCACGCATCCCTAGCAAGTCCGAGGTCGCGAGCCCCAACCTACTAGGGTAAGGACAACATAGTCGGTAGTCCCCGAACCGAGGCGTTCTTAAGGTGCCCATCCCTGTTGCCCAGCTCCGGTAGGGCCAGAACCGTGGACAGCTTCGGTAGTCCAAAACCGGAGCGTTCTTAAGGTGCCCATCCCTTGGACCCATACTTCGGTCCGGTACAAGCCCATACATAAAGTAAAAAATACTTTTCATGCTTCATCATTCATAAGCCATTCATGGCATCTTTAACATAGCATAACTTGTTACGGCCCGGCCCGTCTACCGGCCCATTTACCGGTCCTCACGACCGTCGTACCGTCGACCATCGACTGTGCCGTTTAGCATATTTATGCCTTAAAAGACATAAGCATCATCTTTCATTCATTCATCATACTTAAACTTCATTCATCATTTTCATTCATAAACATGGCATATCATTCATAAACTTGGCATATCCTTCGTAAACATGGCATATCATTCATAAACATGACATATCCTTCATAAACATGGCATATCATTCATAAACATGACATATCATTCGTAAACATGGCATATCATTCTTAAACATGACATATCATTCGTAAACATGGCATATCATTCCTATCATGAACCTAACATATCATATCATCATTTTTCTCGTGATCATAACCCTATCATTCTTAGCATGGCATCATTCATATCCTGAACATAAACTTATTGTACATATCATGGCAACACATAAACATGTACTTGAAGTTAAAGGCTCAACCCTACCCTTGGGTCCTTGAGGTTGGCCGAAACATATGGGGTCTCTAGGGTAATCCAAAAATTCCCATAAATTATACTTAACCTCTACCCATCATAAGGGAACATAAATTAACATTATCAAGATTTTTGGCATAATTATAGACCTTTAAATCATGGTGGCCGAAACCCTTAAACTTAGGGTTCTTAGTTTTGTTTCTTTCATGTTGGCCGAAACCCTAGGGTATCCTAGGGTACTCAAAAAATTCCCAAAAATTATACTTAACTTCTAAACATCATAAGGGAACATCAAATAACATTATCATGATTTTTAACATATTTATAGACATTTAAATCATGGTGGCCGAAACCCATCAACATAGGGACCTTGGTTTTGTCCCTTTCATGTTGGCCGAAACCCTAGAGTGTCCTAGGATACTCCAAAAATTCCCAAAATTTATACTTAACTTATAAAAATCATAAGGGAACATCAAATAATATTATCATGATTTTTAACATATTTATAGACATTTAAATCATGGTGGCCGAAACCCTTGAACTTAAGGTTCTGGGTTTTGCTTCTTTCATGTTGGCCGAGACCCTAGGGTGTCTTAGGGTACTCCAAAAATTCCCAAAAATTACACTTAACTTCTAAACATCATAAGAGAACATTAAATAACATTATCATGATTTTTAACATATTTCTAGACATTTAAAACATAGTGGCCGAAACCCTTGAACTTAAGGTTCTGGGTTTTGCTTCTTTCATGTTGGCCGAGACCCTAGGGTGTCCTAGGGTACTCCAAAAATTCCAAAAAATTACACTTAACATCTAAACATCATAAGGTAACACTAAATAACATTATCATGATTTTTAGCATAATTATGGACCTTTAAAACATGCTGGCCGAAACCTTTGAACATAGGAACCTTGATTTTGTTTCCCTTCAACATTAAATCCAAAAACTAACCCATATATCATGCCAAAAATCATGGAAATCATAGGTAACTATTATACCACAGGTGAGGGAGTCTTACCTTGGGTTTCTTGATTTTTCAAACCTTGGAAGAGAAGAAAATGGTAAGATCTTGGGATACTAGAGCCCCCTTGTCCTTGTATGCTTGTGAAGACCTTAGATCTAGGAGATGGAACCTTGGTGGAAGCTTTTCCAAGGGGAAAACCTTCCAAGGGTGGTTGGCTAGAATGAGGGAGGAGGAGAGTTTCGAAAATGCTATCAATGGGATGAAGAGGTAACTCCCAAACCCCCCTTTAATAGCCCATTAAGAAGGTAAATGAAGAGTCTCTCCATGACTCTTCATCTTCTTCTTAATCTTAACTTACATCCACTTCATTTTCTCATAAAAATCCCTTGCTAGGTGAGTTGGTTAAGGCTTACATGGTTGTACAAGAGGTCCAAGGTTCAATCCTTGGCTCATGCACCCTTATTTTTATTTTATTTTTATTTCATTTATTTTATTATTTTTATTTCCTAAATTCCGAAAATCCCCCTAAAATCACCCATAATTATGCCAATATTCCTAAATAAAATTCTTTTATATTAATATTAATTTTACCTAATTTATATTAATTTTACCTAATTAATACCCATTTTTGGAGCCCATTTAAAGCTCATTAGTACCTAGTTTTTCTCAATTTAAATGAGAAAACATGGATTTCTAGGCCCAATTTTACATAATTATTTCTGGGCCCCTCGGAAAATTATCTAGACATGCTCAATATTTTAAGAAAATATTAAGAGAATTTTTCGGGTCGTTACAATCCCTCATACCTCGTGAAAGTTCGTCCTCGAACTTAGAATAACTCTGGGTACTTGCGCCTCATCTCGTCCTCGCGTTCCCAGGTAGCTTCTTCGAACCGTTGACTTTGCCATAGGACCTTGACTAAGGGTACCTCTTTACTCCTCAGCTTCTTGACTTCCCTGTCCAAAATCTTGATAGGTCTGCTCTCATAACTTAGGTCCTCTTGTACTTGCACTGTCTGCGGCTCGATCACTCGGTCCATATTTGGGATACACTTTTTAAGCAGGGACACATGGAATACGTTATAGATAGCTGACATCTCTGAAGGTAGCTCCAGCTCGTATGCCACCTTACCAACTCTTTTCAGAATCAGGTACGGCCCCACATAACGCGGACTTAGCTTTCCTTTCCTCCCGAATCTTGTCACCCCTTTCATAGGAGCCACTTTCAGAAACACCCAATCTCCAACATTAAACTCCAGTGGTCTGCACCGAACATCGGCATAACTCTTCTGCCGGCTTTGAGCAGTTTCTATCCGTTGTCAGATATTCTGTATTGCTCGGGTGGTGCTGTCCATGACATCCGTTGTGAGCCCCATTTCCTTCTTTGGAATTGCAAGTGCTGCCGAACTCCTCCGGGTCGCTGGTGTTCTGCCTTTACTTGCTGGCAAGTCATGCAAGTACTAACATGCTGAGCCACATCCCTCTTCATACCTGACCACCAAAACTTCTCTTTCAGATCCTGATACATCTTGGGGGATCCTGGATGCATCGAATAAGGGGTTCCATGAGCTTCTGCCAGTATCTCCTTCCGAAGCTTCGGATCCTTAGGGATACATAGACGATCCCTGAGGTAAAGTACTCCCCCTTTGGCGATATGAAAACCATCGCCCTTTCTTTCTAGGATCTCCTGTTTTATTTTCTGAAGACTCATATCACCATCTTGTCTTTCCACTATGTTGTCAAACAGCATGGGTGATATTGTCATGGTGGAAAGCCGCCCGGAGATGACTTCGACCCAAAATTAACCATTTCTCTTTTGAGTGGTCGGGGTAATCCAGATATAGACATCAAAGTGGCACTTGACTTCCGGCTGAGTGCCTCAGCCACTT
>JAGFNQ010008828.1:0-30997 GCA_024364735.1 Boesenbergia rotunda | reverse complement strand
TAGGGTACTCCAAAAATTCCAAAAAATTACACTTAACATCTAAACATCATAAGGTAAACACTAAATAACATTATCATGATTTTTAGCATAATTATGGACCTTTAAAACATGCTGGCCGAAACCTTTGAACATAGGAACCTTGATTTTGTTTCCCTTCAACATTAAATCCAAAAACTAACCCATATATCATGCCAAAAATCATGGAAATCATAGGTAACTATTATACCACAGGTGAGGGAGTCTTACCTTGGGTTTCTTGATTTTTCAAACCTTGGAAGAGAGTAAAATGGTAAGATCTTGGGATACTAGAGCCCCCTTGTCCTTGTATGCTTGTGAAGACCTTAGATCTAGGAGATGGAACCTTGGTGGAAGCTTTTCCAAGGGGAAAACCTTCCAAGGGTGGTCGGCTAGAATGAGGGAGGAGGAGAGTTTCAAAAATGCTATCAATGGGATGAAGAGGTAACTCCCAAACCCCCCTTTAATAGCCCATTAAGAAGGTAAATGAAGAGTCTCTCCATGACTCTTCATCTTCTTCTTAATCTTAACTTACATCCACTTCATTTTCTCATAAAAATCCCTTGCTAGGTGAGTTGGTTAAGGCTTACATGGTTGTACAAGAGGTCCAAGGTTCAATCCTTGGCTTATGCACCTTTATTTTTATTTCATTTATTTTATTATTTTTATTTCCTAAATTCCGAATCCCCCTAAAATCACCCATAATTATGCCAATATTCCTAAATAAAATTCTTTTATATTAATATTAATTTTACCTAATTTATATTAATTTTACCTAATTAATACCCATTTTTGGAGCCCATTTAAAGCTCATTAGTACCTAGTTTTTCTCAATTTAAATGAGAAAACATGGATTTCTAGGCCCAATTTTACATAATTATTTCTGGGCCCCTCGGAAAATTATCTAGACATGCTCAATATTTTAAGAAAATATTAAGAGAATTTTTCGGGTCGTTACAAGTTTGCTTGGATTCTTGCTGTCCTAAGTGCTAAGTAAGATCATTCTTGTGTTTCCTGTACTTTATACTTCATTATCTTGAAACACTGTGGAGAGGTTACTCCACCGAGAAGGAAGTTGCATTTTTATCCGGTGTTCACCGGGACTTGATCTGCCGACGATCAAGGGATCACCCACCTTACGGGCATGTAGTGGCAAGTTATCCCCGAACCTTGTAAACCCTCTTGTTAGCGTTCTTGTGTTTGTTCTTAGCTTAGGGTTTTAATTCTGCATACTCTGTTTTTGTTTGCTTCCGCTGTGCTACTAAACGTTTAAGTGCAGAAATTTGCAAAGAGCTAAGTTTCGGTGTCTGGCTACATTCACCCCCCCCCCCTCTCTAGCCATCCAAGTTCCAACAAGTGGTATCAGAGCTTGGGGCTCTGTACAAGCGTATTAACAACCGAGAGTCAACGACAATGGCCTTGAGAGAAGGTTTTAGCACCACTCGTCCTCCCTTCTTCGATGGAGCAGATTTTCAATATTGGAGATCGAAGATGGAGTACTATCTTAAGGTGGATATCAACACTTGGTTCGCTGTGAAGGAGGGGTTTTCCCCTCCAAAGGATGATGAAGGAAAAGAACTGGAGTCTTGGCGTTGGACGGCTGAACAAACCCGGAAGAGTGAAGCCGACGCGAAGGCGATGGTGACCCTACAATGCGGCATGAACAAAGACCAACTAATCAAGGTTGGTCCATTTACAAGTGCAAAAGATTTGTGGAACAAGCTCATCGAACTCCACGAGGGCACCCGAGACTCAAGAATTGCCAAGAGGGACTTAGTCCTCAACCAACTTCAAAACCTCTCTATGAAGGAGAATAAAACCGTAAGTGAGCTACATGGTAAGTTCAAGGAAGTCCTAAATGGTCTCCATTCTATTGATGAAAAGGTCGAGAACCGCGACCTTGTGAGCTATGTGTTAAAAGCATTTCCAAGGAATGCTATGTGGTCATCCATGGTGGATGCCTACAAAGTTTCCAAGGACTTATCAATTGTCAAGTTAGATGATTTATTTTGTGAGATGGAACTTCATGAAATGGCTAACAAAGGCCCCAAGGAGAAGGGGATTGCCTTAGTTGCAGGAGAAAAGAACAAGAAGAAGAAGGAGAAGAAGAAGGAGAAGGAAGTCTCTTCATCCTCATCTTCATCCGAGTCTGAGTCCGAATCCGAGGAGGATGGCAGCGGCTCTTCTTCCTCCGAGATGGCCAATTTCGTTAGAAGAATAATGAAGAGGAGTTAGTGCTTCAAGGGTAAAGGTAACCCTAGTGAAATTAAGATTGATAAATCTAATGTCACTTGTTATGAATGTAGCAAAAAAGGGTACTTCAAGAGTGAATGCCCAACGCTAAAGAAGAAGGAGGAAAAATCCATGAAAAAGGAGGAGAAATCCAAGAAGAAGAAGAAGGCCTTGAAGGCCACTTGGGATGAATCCTCCTCAAGTTCATCCGACGAAGAGAAGGAAGAGAAGAGTACACGGCATGTGGCACTCATGGCATTGGAAGATCAAGAGAGCAGTGATGAATCAAGTGACTCATCAAACACGGCTTCATCATCTTCGGATGATGAAGAGGTAATCACTCCCGAACTTGATAAATGCTATAGAACAATTGCTTGTTTAACTGATTTCTTGAAAAAGTCAAAAGTAAAAATTAAATCATTGAAATTAGAGGTTGAACAATTGAAGTCCTCTAGGGATGAGGATGTTGATGATTTACATGTTGAATTGTTAGAGGATGAAAACAAATCATTGAAGAGTGAAGTTGAAAGACTCAAGAGTGTTCTTGAGAAATTCTCAACAAGCTCAAAGACCTTAGACATGATCTTGAATGCCCAAAGGGCAGTCTACAATAGGGCCGATATTGGTTACCGACCCAAAGAACCATCTTTTGTGTCCTTAATGACTAGGACTGATGTTAGACAATCTAAGACACCTAGGGTTTAAAGAAAAGTAGTCAAGGCATGGGTGCCTATGTCTTGTCTAGTAGGTGCTTTAGGTCCCAAGGTTTGGGTACCTAAAACTTCTATTTTTCGAATTGTGTAGGTTGTGATTGAGGGGGAGCATCTATCAACTTGGTTCGTTGATAGTGGATGCTCCAAACACATGACCGGGGATAGATCATTGTTTACCACACTTCAAAGAAAAAGTAGAGGTAATGTTTCCTTTGAAAATAATGGTAGTCTTAAGGTTATAGGAATAGGAGATATTAAAATATCCGAATGTCTTAGGATTAAGAATGTCCTTCTAGTCAAGGGGATGACATTTAATCTCCTAAGTGTCAGTCAATTGTGTGATGCGGGTTACACAATTGATTTTCAACCAAGTCAATGTCTAGTTAGACAACATGACACTCTTGACACGGTACTAGTAGGAACAAGGATAGAGAACATCTACCAAGTTTTATTTAAAAGTGCTACTAATACTTTTGCTAAGTGTTTCATGTCAAAAGAAGATGAATATACCCTTTGGCACCAGAGGCTAGCACATGTGAACATGAAGAATATCCGGAGGTTAGTCAACAAGGGACTTGTCTGTGGCTTACCAAGCATCAAGTATGAAAAAGAAAAGATTTGTGATGCATGTCAAATGGGTAAGCAAACAAAATCTGCACATAAAGGTAAAAGCACTGTAAGTACTTCTACCTCATTGGATTTACTTCATATGGACTTGTTTGATTGTAGCACTATTATATCATTGAATGGTAGTAGATATTGTTTTGTTATCATTGATGATTTTACTAGATATACATGGACTTATTTTCTTAAATATAAGGATCAAGCCTTAGATGTTTTCATTTCTTTTTGTAGAAGAGTTAAAAATGAGAAATCATCAACTATTAAAACAATAAGAAGTGATCATGGAGGTGAATTTCAAAATCAACGATTTTTAGAGTTTTGTCAAGATAAAGGGTATAGACATGAGTTCTCCACTCCTAGAACACCACAACAAAATAGTGTTGTAGAGAGGAAGAACTGTGTTTTACAAGAGGCTGCACGAAGCATGCTCAATGAGTACTCACTAGCGAGTTACTTATGGGCCGAAGTTGTAAACACAGCTTGATATGTGCAAAATCGAGTCCTCATCCATAGATTCTTAGGAAAGACTCCACATGAACTTTGGTTTGGAAAATCACCTATGGTTAAACATCTTAGGGTGTTTGGTTGTAAGATGTTTATCCTAAACACCAAGGACAACCTTGGAAAGTTCACAGCAAAGGCTGATGAAGGGATACTGGTCGGGTACTCCCTAGTTAGCAAAGCTTACCGAGTCTATAACAAGATCAAGATTGGTTGAAGAATCTTCTGATGTTGTTTTTGAAGAAATTCCAAAAGCCCATGAACAACCAGGAGATGAAGTCCAATTCGAACTTAGGAGACTAAGTTTGAATGAAAGTCCGAGTGTTGTTGATGGTGATGAATCGGATGACGGTGAGCCTAGACAACCCGTAGATCAGCCAGATCCTGAGGCTGAACCGGTGTCTAGTGAAACCATTCAAGAAGCACCACCAACACCAAGGCAAACTAGATTAGCCTCTAGTCATCCCCAAGACCAAATTGTTGGAGACATCCATTATGGGGTTAGGACTAGATCATTCTTTAGGAATGAGGCTAATGAAGTTGCTCTCATTTCTGAAATTGAACCTAGAAAAATTGATGAAGCATTGAATGATCCCGATTGGATCATTGCGATGCAAGATGAACTAGGTCAATTCGAGAGAAGTCAAGTCTGGGACTTAGTCCCTAGACCTAAGAAGACCACCATCATTGGAACCAAATGGGTCTTCAAAAATAAATTGAACCATAAGGGAGAAATCATAAGAAACAAGGCACGCTTAGTAGCCAAGGGCTACAGTCAAGTTGAAGGTCGTGATTATGATGAGACTTATGCTCCCGTGGCACGATTAAAGTCCATCCGATTGATGCTTGCATTTGCAGCACATCGTGGTTTTAAACTATATCAAATGGACGTCAAATCAGTCTTTCTAAATGGTTTAATAAGGGAAGAGGTCTATGTCGAACAACCTCCGGGGTTTGAGAGTACCGAATTTCCAGACCATGTGTTCAAACTCAAAAAGACACTTTATGACCTTAAACAAGCACCCCGAGCTTCGTATGAGCAGTTGTCGACGTTTCTAATTGAAAAAGGCTTTGTTAGAGGCCAAATAGACCCTACACTATTTCTACGGAGAGATGGTGATAATATTTTTGTAGCCCAAGTATATGTCGATGACATAATTTGTGGCTCAAACAATAAGGGCTATTTAAATGAATTTATTGGATACATGGAAAGTGAGTTTGAAATGAGTCTAGTGGGAGAGTTGACTTTCTTCCTTGGACTTGAAATCAAGCAAACTCGTGACGGAATCCATGTGCACCAATCAAAGTATACTCAAGAGATGCTCCGAAAATTTAACATGAGTGATTCAAAAGAGGTAACCACTCCTATGGCTACAAACACGAGATTAGACAATGATGAGAGTGGTAAACCTGTTGATTTAACCCAATATTGGAGCATGATAGGTAGTCTGCTATACCTCACAGCTAGTCGACCTGATATTCTTTTTGCTGTAGGTATGTGCGCTAAGTATCAAGTATGTGCCAAGGAATCTCATTTAATTGTTGTTAAGAGAATTTTGAGATATCTTAAGGGCACAATTGGAGTTGGTCTTTGGTACCCCCGTACTGAGTCGTTTGACCTAATCGGCTATACCGATTCCGACTATGCCGGATGCAAGTTGGATCGGAAAAGCACAAGTGGGGGTTGCCAATTCCTAGGATCATCTCTAGTAAGTTGGTCAAGTCGGAAGCAACATTGTGTTGCTCTCTCCACGATCGAGGCAGAATATATCGCCATGGGAGAGAGCGTATCACAATTGTTATGGATGATTCATACTCTAGAGGACTATGGATTAAGCTACAAAGGTGTGCAAGTGTTGTGTGACAACATTAGCATAATTAACCTAACCAAGAATCCAGTCCATCACTCTAGAACTAAGCATATTGAAGTGCGTCACCACTTCATTAGAGATCATGTTGCTAGAGGAGATATTGTACTCTCTCATGTAGAGTACAAATCAAACCTAGCTGACATTTTCACTAAACCATTCTCCGAAAATGAATTTAGCTTCTTAAGAAGGGAGTTGAGAATGTGTCGTGCCTCATAGGATTCTAAAACATTCAAAACCCTTCATGATCAATTCTAATTGTTGGGATATAATTGGGTAACTTGGGGACATCTCACATGAACTATAAGATTTATCAAAACATTTTTGTTTGCTAGAAATGGGGTGAGATGTTAAGATCAACTTAATTTCTCAAAATGTCAATGCATCCCTTAAGAAATTTGGTTGACGAGATAAAAATCACTACGGTGACCAAGTATGGGGAAAACTAATGCATAACACATGTGTATTTGGCTCCATGATCATACTTGGGCATTCCAATCAAGGAAACTTGATTGAAGACTTGAATTTGATACAAACTTGATTGAAAATTGATTGAATGGATTTGATTGAGTTTGACTCCACTTGGGTGGAGCAAAGTGATTTGTCAAAACCTTAAGGACCTTTGATCCTCCTTCAGGGATCAAGTTTAGACAAGGGATCGCTTCCAAGATCGATAACTTTCATCAGATCTTATCAGAAATCATTTGAAAGTTTGAAACTGAAAATTTCAGGTCGTATCAGGGAAATTCAGGGAGCCTGATCGGTCACCGGACCAATCAGGAGTATGTCTGATCGGACCCCTGACCAATCTGGTTCCCCCTGTGGTGATTGATCCACAGACCGATCAGAACGGTCACAGAACACGTAGCGAAAAATGGTCCAAACAATCTGTGTTGGCCTGGATCGGTCCGCAGACCGATCTGGCACCCTGTGGTGATCGGTCCACAGACCGATCAGGGGGCTCACAGAATAATCCCCGAACCTACTAATCGCTTCATGATCGATCAGCCGATCGATTAGGGGCTTTCCTGATCGGTCACCCCGACCGATCAGGACCAGGCCAGTCCGATTAGGCCAGAGCCTGATCGGTCTGGGCGCTACCAGATCGAACGATGATCCATTCGATCGCATTAAATTGTGGTTGGTGGACCGATCAACCAACCGATTAACTTCGTGTAAACCCTTTCTTCCTAAGCCCTAGCGCTGAACTCCTCTCTTGCGTGTGCGATCTAGTTCCTGTGCGAGAGCTCTTCCTACATCTCCTTCTTCCTTGCGCGTGAGTTTCACTTCTCCCTGTGCGTGAGAGTTCTTCTTCTTGCTGTTGGTGTTCTCAACAACTTCTAGCAGCAAGCTTGTCTCCGGCGTGGCGATTCTCTCTTGCGCAAGTTTCAGAGAAGTGTTTTCTCCAACCAACTCCACAAATGGCACCTAAGGAAGGGTTTCTTTCTTTCATCTGGTTGCTCCTTTCAAATATCATAATATGTGGTGAACTAACTGTGATGTGTGTTCTTGGGGTTTCCTTTGGGTTTGTGTCGTGTGGATCTTTCCTTGTCAAATCTTGGTTCTTTGATTAAACCTATGTTCATGTGATCAAATCCTTGGTTATGATCTGAACTCTTGATCATAATTTGTTTTCTTCTGTTCATTTGATCAAATATTTTCCTATTGGTTTAATCGGTTGTCATGATCAATTCTTTAAATCCTTTATAAAGTCATCTAAGGGTAAAGAACCTGTGGAGGGAAGCTCCAAGGGCAAAGGCCCTTCTTCTTCCGCGCCCTCCCGAAGGCCTCAGCCTTCTTCAAGTTCTCGTTTCCCTAACGCTGCCTATGAGCAGGCCTTCCAATCCAGAACTTTCAAATTGCTTTCCTGCCGGTCCATTGATGGACCCTTCCTGGATGAGCATTGTCCATCCATTGTGGAGATAATTACTTTCTATAATCTAGGTTTTCTTCTCTCCCTTGAGCGAACTATAAACTATGACCTTGTTTTCGAGTTCTACAATAACCTACAACAAGGTCCTCAAGGTGGCTTTGAGTTTACTACCCGTGTAGCCAAAAGGAACCTTGATTTTTCTTATGACATCCTGGCAGAGTTTCTTGGCGCTCGTCGATCACCAAACTTTTATTCTATCTACCCGGAGCTTCCTGACCCCTTGTTGCCTCCCTTTGCGGGTGTTACCCCTGATATCATTTACCAGCACTTCTTCGAACATCCTCGACCAGCTGGTCTTGATGAATTAGGGCTCGACTTTTCGACTTTTGCGGCCCTCCGTCTTTCCCCTACTGATTACGTTCTGTTCAAGATAATCACCAACTGTATTTTGCTGATTACTTCAAAACCCTTAAGTGAGATCCGACCCTACCACTGCTTGATGCTCTATGGCATGCATTGCCGTCTTGACTTTGGCATTATTGAGAGCATCTTTCAGTCCATCATTCCCTATCATGAGCCCAGTCGTCGCACTGTTTATATGTCGTTCGTTCATGTCATCACTGACTGGCTTATGTCAGTAGGTGTTGATGTGACTAAGGGTAGGACAATGCTTATGGTTAGACAGGATTGCCGATTGGGCAAACGCGCGTTTGCCAAATCTGGTATTGTGGTTGGGCCGGATGATCAGACTCCTGTATGGAAGGACGAGCGGGGTTTAGGCGAGCTTCCTAGGGGTGCGCATATTCAGATACCAGCAGCCCTAGCTGCTCATCGGGAGGCTCTCGCTGCTGCTGCTGACTATAATTATGAGCCGGATCCAGACATCCGCTGGCAGGTTTCCGAGCTGGAGCTCACTATGCAGCACGACTTTCATGTCTCAGAGCTCTGGCAAGAGGAGGCTAGGTTTGAGTTTCGATCCATCGATCGCCGACTTCACAGATTGGAGTCCGATGTCTCAGGGGTCCGTTCTCTGGAGCAGATGTGGTACGACGAGTGGCGCCGACACACCTTTCCGGGAGATGCGCCATCTGGCAGTGCTGCACCGGGGTCTTTTGTTCCTGATGATGCCACGATAGATGATCCTATGCATGATGACCCCCCTCGCCGATGGTTGATGTATTCTGCTTCTGCCGTTGACTTGACTTTTTGACTATTTGGATTGTATGACTCTATGGCTAGATGCCTATGACTTGACTTTGATGGATTTTTGTGATGTGTTTGTCTTGACTTTGATGCTTGATGATGCATCTGACACTATGCCTGCTTATCATATTTGACATACTCTATTCTGCTTATTGTTGGCTTATATGATTGCTATCGTTATGCATGCCTCATTATGCGTTGCTATGCTTATTCACTACCATATTCATATAATACATATGATTGTCTTGCCATGCCTTCGATTTATCATATGTTTTCATATGCTTTCGAAATTCTATCAAATCTTTTATTGTTTTGAGATACCCCTAGGGTTGAGGGGGAGTATGTTTAAACTTAACAACCCGTCTACACCCGTTTTGGTGTTTGACAAAGGGGGAGAGTGAGGTTGGTTAAGTTTAGGATGATTATGGTTGTAGGGGGAGGATCCTGATTCTCCTACAATTCTGAGATTTGAGATTATTGGATTCAAATCCCTAAACTTAAAATTGGGTTGTTAAACAACAAAAAGGGGGAGATTGTTGATGCAGTCTGACCCTGATTGTTATTTTGGTGTTGACACCGATTTTAGTTTAGGTTGATAAGATGATTGGGATTAAGTCCTGCTTGTGGACTAGGCATACCTAGTGGGACTAGGTTGGGAAAATCCTAGCTTGGAGGGCTAGGTGTTGGAAAATTCTAACCTGGAGGGTTAGGTATCGAAAAATCCTAGCTTGGAGGGCTAGGTGTTGGAAAATATTGACCTGGAGGGTTAGGTGTGAAAAAACCCTAGCTTGGAGGGCTAGGTGTTGGAAAATCCTAACCTGGAGGGTTAGGTGTGGAAAAATCCTAGTTTGGAGGGCTAGGTGTTGGAAAATCCTAACCTGGAGGGTTAGGTGTGGAAAAATCCTAGTTGGAGGGCTAGGTGTGGAAAAGTCCTAACCTGGAGGGTTAGGTGTTTGGAAATCCCGGTGAGTGAACCCGGGTCCTGGTGAGTGAAGCCAGGTTGACTGAAGACCTGGTGAGTGAAGCTGGGCATGGAGTCTTGGTCCGAGGGATTAAGCACGAGCCGGAAATGGGCCGGAGGCTGGTTCTCTTGACTTAGAGTGGGTTTGGCCTTGCCCGGATCGGTCTAGTGACCGATCAGGGAAGTTGGCACGGAGTTCCCTCTTGGATCAGTTTGGTGACCGATCCAGCAATCTCTGATCGGTCTGGTGACCGATCAGGGATCTTCTAGTAACTTTGGCAAACCTACTGATCGGCTCCTGATCGATCTGGTGATCGATCAGGGAGAAACCTTGACCGATCAATCTGAATGATCAACTGTCGCAAGGTTTCTCACCCTGACCGATCAGGCTGGAGCCTGATCGGTCTGGGATCAGCCTGATCGGTCTGGTAACCGATCAGCCAGTGTCTTTCAGGCGGGATTGTGGAAAGCTGATTACTGGATCGGTTTGGTGACCGATCTGGTGACCAGTCAGGGTGACCGATCATACGAGCTTGCGATCCCAAGTTTCTCACTGGGGACTGATCAGGTTGGAGCATGATCGGTCTGGGATCATCCTGATCAATCTGGTGACCGATCACTTTAATTCAAACGCGCTGTCAGACGCTCTGATCGCGTCTGATCATGCCTGCTTTCATTGATACGCTACTGATGTCACTTTGATCTTCTCTGCTATTACTGATAAAAGTTTGATTTCATTTGCTAAACCTCTGATTGAGTGTTCAGGTGACAGGGATGACTTCAAACATTGAAGGATGGTCAACTGAGTTCTTTCCATGTATCAGTTTTGGCAGTTTCTACGTCTCAGGTTGCAACGGCTGCTGGAGCTGCTGACTGGGGCTCAGCTGAGGCAAGCTCAGGGGTCCAGGAGAGACCAGAATAGCTGGGCAGTGGCAGTGAAGCAGCTGGTAAGCTGTAGTGGAGCGTCTGGTGGCTGGCGATGTGAGCTGCAGAGGCCAGATGCTTAAAAGGCCTGAGAAGTGGAGTTGTTGTGAGAAAGTTGTTGTTGTTGGTTGTTAGAGCTCACGAAATCACTTACTGCTACGACAACTCTTGTGCTATTGCGACATCGTCGATTCATCTCTGAAGCAACCTCTGTTACTTGAGCATTTGGAAGAAGAACCAGGAAGCTTGGCGAGTCCATCAGCGAGAAGACACGAAGAAGGGGTTTCTTGCGTGAGATCTGCGCTGGGTGGAGCTCGGTGAGAAGTTTGCTTGGGTTCTTGCTGTCCTAAGTGCTAAGTAAGATCCTTCTTGTGTTTCCTGTACTTTATACTTCATCATCCTGAAACGCTATGGAGAGGTTACTCCACCGAGAAGGTTGGTTGCATTTTTATCCGGTGTTCACCGGGGCTTAATCTGCCGACGATCAAGGGATCGCCCACCTTATGGGAATGTCAAGGAGTAGGGGCAAGTTATCCCCGAACCTTGTAAACCTTCTTGTTAGCGTTCTTGTGTTTGTTCTTAGCTTAGGGTTTTAATTCTGCATACTCTGTTTTTGTTTGCTTCCACTGTGCTACTAAACGTTTAAGTGTAGAAATTTGCAAAGTGCTAAGTTTCAGTGTCTGGCTACATTCACCCCCCCCCCACTCTAGCCATCCAAGTTCCAACATTAGAGAGGAGGCTAGACATAGATATCTCCCTGCATGTGTTTACATCTATCTGCCATTTTTCCCATAGTGTGAATGGGATGATTTACATGTCATTCTACTGTGTCCTGATTGAGTTCTTCGAGTCACGAGGTATACGCACATCTAGCGGTCAGGTCCGTCACCTGTCAAAAGACTACGATCAGATTGGCACATGCCAGTTGTCCTTGGTGGGGATACAGTGCAGACAGGGGGAGATTGTCTGGAGGCAGCGTCCTGAGTTCTCCAGTTCAGATGAGGAGCCTGCTGAGGGAGTTACACGAGAGGAGTTCTTCCAGCTTCAATCGGAGGTTCGTGGCCTCCTGGAGGACTTACACAGTTTTCAACAGCAGCATGTGGGCTTCCAGCAGACCATTCATAGGGAGGTTCACGGCATCTCACAGTTTTGCCAGGGGTTCCAGCGCCAGCAGGATGAGATGCTCGATCTAATATGACAGCTGCATCTCACATATCAGGCTCCTCCTCCTCCTCCTCCTCCTCCAGATGATGTCATGCAGTAGCTTGGATTTGATCTTATCTGATGAGCTTAGTGTTGAGAGTGCATTGTTTGATGTTATATTTTATCTCTCAAACGCTTTATTTTGGGAATTGTAAATCCTTAACTATTTTGGGGTCATGACCCATATGACTCTCTTTATGTTTTTTTAAGTCGTGAATGAAATATCTTTGTTTATGTCTTCATGTTATATTGTGCTTTTCTTATGTCATGACTTGAATATTCTTTGAAATTTATGAAGTGCTTTTAAATGATAAGATATGACTTTGAATTACAATCTTTGGTTATACTTTCTTACTCATCATATAAGGTTTTAATTCATGGTACAATGATAAGTGTATGGAATTAAGTGTTGTTGATATCATAGACGTTAAGGAAGGATCATGTATATGTCTCTAGAGTTAAGAGATAAATAGGGGGAGGTTTGTATCGTATTGAGAATACATAAGAAAAAGGGAATAATTGAGGACAATTTAATGTGAAAAATGAGAATGGTTAGAATTGGCAAATACAAGGAATCATGAATATATTTTAAAGTTGATACAAAGTGCCAAGTGTTGAGGAAATTAGAGTTTGTACCAAAAGTCAAGTACATTTGATATTTTTCATGAAACTATATTTTTCTAGGATAGAGTATATCCTAACAAATGTGCTTGCAAAATTTTATATTTTTCAGAATTTGTAGAATCTTCTACGCATTTCTGAATTTGGGCTGGAAATTCAGAAATGACAGTATCAATCGACTGCCCTGGGGGCAGTCGACTGATGTCTCGGTCAGATTGATATTTGTTGATTTCTGAGGGGTTTTTCAGAAATCTGGTGAGTTCTTTTTGACACTAGGATTAGGATTGCTTGGGGCAATCTTTTTAATGGTGTCAAAGGGGGAGAACTTGGGTGTTAAGTTAGGTTTAACTTCACAAAAGAAAGTGTGTGATGTTAAGTTGGGTAGAACATAACTTGGTGTTGTGGTGTTAAGTTGGGTAGAACATAACTTGTTGTGTTGTGGTAAGAATTGAAAATTGGGAAAAAGCATAGGTTAAGGGGGAGGTTGTCTCTTGTTTGTTATGCTTTAATATTCAATTGTTATTGCTATTATGTTTTGTTTACCTAACTTAAATATATTGCCACACATCAAAAAGGGGGAGATTGTTGGGGCAATCAGCCCGGGTATAATCTGGAGGATCATGGTTTTGATGTGTGTGGTCAATATGATTAAGTTAGGATTTGTTGTTGGACTAATATGTGTATGTGAGTATACAGGTGTACAGGTACACATAGACTTTGTTGGATGTCTTCAGGTGAAGGGTGGCATGGAGGCAAGATGGAGGCTTGTGTGCGCATCTGAGGGACCATGGGCAGAGATGATGAGCCGATGGATGCGGACTTCGAGGCATGTATGAAGGATGGCATGGAGGCAAGTTGGAGGCTTATGTGCGCATCCGAGAGACGGGAGCCGAATACGAAGAGGGCGTGAAGGCAATAGATCGAGACTACGGATTGAAGAGTCAACCAGGTCGTGAGGGTCCGAGTGTGAGTGTTTGTACTCATGGACTAAGATGGGAGGGTTCGAGTGCGGAGAGAAATGTACTCAGGGAGTGTAACCCTAGGTTTAGTAAAGGACCAGTCGACTGCTCTGGGAGCAGTCGACTGGTAATGGCTGGCTGATTTGAACGTTGGCTATAATGGTCGAATCTGAGTGGGGGCAGTCAACTAGTAGAGACCATTTACTACTCGAGCTCTATTTAAAGGAGCTCATTTAAAGCTACTGTTCTTTGGCGAAACATTCTTGGTCAAAGCTTGTTAGTAGCCTATTGTACTCAGGTAGTGTCCAGAACTTGTGGAGAGGTTTCTCCACCCACAAGGAGCTACGAGTTCTAGCCGGAGGTGCTCCCAGGAATCATCTACCGACGGATTAGTGATTGCCCACCTTACGAGCAGTCGTGGAGTATGAGTTCTATCTCCGAACCACGTAAATAGGTGTGTCTCAGTTGTTAGTTTTGTATTTACTTAGTATTTTCCGCTTGCGCACTAACAATTGTAGGGAAAAAAATGAAAAGTTGCTATTCACCCCCCCCCCCACCCCTCTAGCAAGCTACAACGGTCTGACATCAAGGAAGGATGATTTGGGTCAGTGGCGGCGGAACCGTGGAGTGTGATCCTTTGGGATGAGATTTGCTAGCACTTTAAGTTATTTACTTAGGTTTCATGATAATAGTTTCATTTTCGCAAATATTATAAGTTTGAGTTGTTATTCCGTAAAAGATTTGAAGTTTGAGATACATGCTAAATATAGTATAATATAGTCTATGTATTTTGGGTTATTATGATTGTGAGTTCTATAATCTTAGTGTAGTTGAAGTAGAAATGTATTTCATGGAATTGATCAAAGTTTCTGAAGTCTGGAACTGAGTTTCCAGATGAATCAGTCGACTGCTCAAGGTAGCAGTCGACTACCCTTAGGAAATCGAGGGAACAGAAAAATTGGTCGAGTGATTCCTAGGTGAAGTCGACTGCACTAGTCGACTGGTAACTCCACCAGTCGACTAGTCCAAAGCCAACTTTTGTACAGAAAGATTGGGGGAGTGATTTGGCCTAGGAGTCGACTGACACCAGTCGATTGCTCAAGGAACCAGTCGACTGGTCCTGGCCAAGGAAAAAGGAGATGTGACGCCCCTCTAAGAGTGAGGAGGGAGGGTTGTTATAACCGACTGGTTTGATTCTTTTCCAGACCTAGTTACCGACCTAGAAAGTCTAGAGGATCACTCGTCAATTATAAGCTTGTTGCATATGCTAGCGGTATGCAGCTAGGCGGGTAGCTGCCCTATCTTGCACCTCCGTTATCAGTTCTAAATCGAGTAGTCGCTCTTGGTCATTATTCTACTTATTGTAGAGTTGTCATCGGGTGGATTCATCCCCCACCTCCACATGAATTACCGCCTCCGCACCATAAACCAGATTGAAAGGACTTTGTCCCATCCCTTCCTTGAGAGTAGTACGGTACGACCATAGGATACTCAGGAGTTCTTCGACCCAACTGACCCCGACATGGTCTAGCTTTATTTTGAGTTCTAGAATGATTTCACAGTTGATGACTTCGACCTGACTGTTGCCTTGCAGATCAGCGACGGAGGAGAAGGCCTGGCGAATGCCTAGCCCTTCACACCACTCTCTAAGTTTACGCCTTGCAAATAGTCTGTTGTTATTTGATACCAATTTATAATGAATTCCGTACCTATAGACTATGTCTTTCCACAGGATTTTCAGCACGGCGGTCTCCATGATGTGAACGATCGGCTCGGCCTTGATCCATTTGGAGAAGTAGTCCACTAGTGCTAATAAGAATGTTTTTTGCTGAGGTCCAATTGGGAAAGGACCTACTATGTTCATTCCCCACTGATCAAAGGGGCACGAGACAGTAGAGGCTCGCAATAGCTTGGTTAGGCGGTGAGTAATATGTTGGTGCTTCTGGCCAGATGTTCTCTAACCAGCGTGAATCTGGAAGCCCTGCGGCGAAAAAGTCGAGATTGTTCACCACTCACCGACACTGTTCCACTGTGTAAGAACTCCACATAAGGTTCCCTCTAGTCAGGTACCACAATATCAGCAACTTATCCTTCGATTTGGGACATGGTTTCTTCCTAAGCACTTGACTCTTCCAACTTCCATAGTGCAAGGGAGCTCACGAATTTGGCTAACTTGTTCGCCTTGACATTATCCACTCGGGATATTTTCTGCAGAGTGACTTCAGTAAAAGAAGATTTTAGTTGCTCGTACATAGTCACATACATTTGCAGGCGCTCATTCCGAACTTCAAACTCTTCTTTTAACTGTTGAGCCACGAGCTAAGAGTCTAAATATAATATAACTCGAGTAGCCCCTACCTACTTGGCGGCTTGTAACCCGGCTAGTATGACCTCATACCTGGCTTCATTATTGGTGGCTCGGAAGTTTAGTCGGATGGATAATTATAGTGCATCTTGCCTAGGAGAAATCACTAGAACTCCAACGCCACTGGACTTGTGGTTGGATGAACCATCAACATAAATCTTCCATACTTCTCCCATTTTTTGTACTGAGACTACCTCTAGCATAAAGTCAGCCAGAGCTTGCACCTTGATAGCTGTTCGAGCATGATATTCAATTTTGTACTCGCTCAACTCTACAGTCTACTTGATTAATCATCCTAAGGCCTCCAGATTCATGAGGACACGCCTGAGCGGACTGTTAGTGAGCACCATGATAGGGTGCGCTAGGAAATATGACCTCAACCTTCGTGCTGTTAGCACTAGCGGATACACTAATTTCTCTAGAGTAGTGTACTGAACTTCTGCTTCTTTGAGGAGATGGCCAAAGAAATAAATAGGATGTTGGGTATTACCTTCCTTACGGATGAGCGCGGAGCCTATAGCTTATTTGGCTATAGATAAGTAGACGAAAAATGTCTCTCCAACTAGCAGCTTATGCAGTATAGAGAGTTCAAATAGATATACTTTTAAGTATGTGAAGACCTTCTTGTATTGATAACTTCATTCGAACCTGGCCACCTTCCAAAAAATTTTGAAGAATGGGAGAGTTTTGTCAGCTGACTGGGATATGATCTGGAGAGGGTTGTAATTCTCCCATTAAGCCTCTCCATTTTTTTAAAATTACATGGGGATAGCATATTAAGAATGTCTTGCACTTTCTCAACATTTGCCTCAATTCCTCTCTCTGTTGCCATGTACCTGAGGAAGCGTACGTTTTTTACCCCCAACAAACATTTAGATGGATTCAGCTTTAGTCTGTTGGCCCTCAAGGTAGTAAATGTCTCCTCTAAATCGGTAATCATATCCTTCCCCTTCTCCTTCTTGACCAAGATGTCATCCACATACACTTCAATATTTCGCCCGATTTGGTGTCGAAACACCTTATTCATCATTAGTTGATAGGTCGCTCCCGCATTCTGCAACTCGAATGACATGATATTGTAACAATAAGTGTCATCCGCCATCACGAAACTTACCTTCTTCTGGTCTTCTCGAGCAAGAGGGACTTGTTGATATCTCTAATATGCATCCAACATCGAGATAAATTCACAGCCGAAGGTCAAGTCTAACAGCTGATCAATGCGAGACAAAGGGTAATAGTCTTTAGGGCAGGCTTTATTTAAGTCACGAAAGTCAATATAACCCCGCCATTTACCCCCTGGCTTAGGGACCAATACAACATTTGCTAGCCAGGAAGCAAATGTGCTCGACCTTTAACAACTTCGCCACTTTCTCTCTGATTATCTGGTCTTGCTCAGGAGCAAAGTGTCTATGTCTTTGCTTCACCGGTCGAGCTTCTGGAGTGATGTGTAACTGGTGTGTGGCTAGGGTGGGAGGAACTCCTTTGATCTCATCAGTGGCCCACGGGAACACATCCCGATGATTGACGAGACAATTGATCAGTCGAGCTTTGAGTTCAGGGCTAAGATCTGCAGCGATTCTTGTAATTCCTCCCGATTGTTGGGGAAGAATCTGTACATCCTCGTTCTCGACCTCCCAGCGCTCTTCCTTGGCTCCTTCTCTTATCCAGGGATCGACCAAGTCGATCTTCCAGGCCTCGTGAGTCATTGGGCTCTTGAGAGATTCTGTCTTGACTTCCCCGTTGTAACAGCGCCGAGAAGACGGCTGATCTCCCTTAACTTCTGTCACTCGCTCTCCCACCAGGAATTTGATCTTCTGATGATAAACAGATATTATCACTTGGAACGAGCTGAGAGTTGGACTTTCGAGAATGACGTTGTAGGACTAGGGAGCATATAATGAAGGGAGTTCTCCTAGTTCTTTGTAAAATGTCATCTCCAAGCGACAGGGACAAGGAGATATGTCCCATCGGCTGCACCCGATAGCCGGTGAATCCAAATAGCAACGTGGAGATAGGGTATAACTCCCCTTCATTGATCTACATATGATCCAATGCCGCCTTATACAATATGTTGACAGAGCTACCTGTATCCACAAAGATGCGCTTAACCTCATAATTGGTTATACAAGCGAGAATTACCGATGCATTTTCATGAGGGCTTCCACATCCCCCAGATTATCAGGCCCGAAGGCGATGATGGGTCCCTGGCATTTCCCCTTACTCATCCCAATGGCGTAGTTTTCCAACCTGTGCACACGATTCCTTGCCCGGTGGGAATCTCCTCCAGTCGGGCCTCCTGAGATTACTCCCGCATGGCCCGATGGGAGTCCCTGAGTTGTAGCATTGCCTTTCTCGGGATCTCATTCTGGGGAGACAGACTAGTGAGGTACAATCTCTCAGCTTCTTCCACTCAGGGGCGACCGGGACCAGCGCTTGGATTTATCCATCCCCTGCAGTCGTCGATGAGAAGAAAGTCTTCAGCAAGGAGACCTTCGTCGATACCCCAAATTGCTCCACTTTTAGCGTGGCTTGACGTTTACATCCTTAGATCTCATTTTCCTCAGATTGTAACATTCCTCCGTAGAGTGGGTTGTACTGCCATAAAAGCCATAGTACTTCTCTGGTGGTTCGGGTCCCTCGATGTCCAGCATTTCTACCAGCTTCTTCTTGTCATTCCAGTAATCATTGCCAGGGCGAGGATACTTTGATCATATAAGGGTGGTTCCCTCCTCTTAGATCGTACAGAGAATTGGGCAGGGACTCCCGCCGAATCCTTTCAACGAGCGTACTGTACCTCCTCCACATTAACATGCTTGATTGACCGCCCCAATAAATCGTCGTAGTTGGCCGGTGGTTTCTTCACCAATGATCAAAAGAAATCTCCTTCCGAAAACACCTACATGAAAGCGCTGATGACGATTTCTGAGGTGGCACTCGGCACATCTTGTGCCACCCGATTGAATCGTTGGATATAATCCTTTAACAACGCCTTGTTTTTCTGCTTTAAGGTAAAAAGGTTTAGTGTCGTCTTCTGATATCACCGGATGCTGGCAAAGTGATGTAGAAAGACAGTTTTAAACTCTAAAAAGGAGTTTATAGAATTTTGGGACAGTCTCTGAAATCATATTTGTGCTGCTTCTGATAACGTATTAAAAAACATCCGGCACTTCACATCATTTATATATTGGTGCAACAGGACCGCATTCTTGAACTTATAGATATGGTCCTTCGGATCTGTCTTCCATCATAATCAGTGATTCCTGGGCTACGAAACTACTTGGGCATGAGATCATTTACGATATCCTGAGCGAAGGTGTAGATATGGACTTCGGGAAGACTTTCGCAGGTTCGCTTCTCTCTTGCCGTTCTTCTTGCCACAAAGCACTAGAGACAGCGGAGTGTACTTTCTCCATTTCTCCCACGGAGTCTCACCGGTGCCCGGGAGGTATTTTTACTGGCACTCCTAGTGGCGAGGCGGATCTTCGATTCAGATTGTTCGAGGTTGATGCCCGTGGAGCCTCGGCCTGCGTCGGCGCCTCTTGCTATGATGTGGCTTGTTCAATTTAATGTTGCTTGATCTAGCGCTCCTTGAATGATGTTGGCGATTAAGCGGTCCAACTCCTCCAGTGTCAAAATGATGGGTTATTCTTCGGGTTCTGCCATCACATTGTTCCTTCTGGTACTTAGACTAGTTTCCCACAAACGGCGCCAAATTTGTTCCAGAAGTGAACGATGAGGATAGTGAACCACTACAACACAACCTGACATGATGACGGGGGAGGGTGCCGACACCTCCTAGATTAACACAAGCGTAAAGGGGTTACACCGAAAGGGTTTCCAGCGGAGCCCTCCGATGCTCAAGTCAGAAATCCGCCCGATAGAGGAGAGATAGGGAATAAGGATATTAGAGTTTTTTATTTTTATTTAGAGAGAGCGAGAGAGTTCACCTAGGTGCTGAGGCACCTTATATACCTGATGTCCATCCTTCGCATGCATCCACCTCCCCGTAATCGCCTCCCTTCTCCCTACGTTTAATGGCCCATGGTCATTTGACAACTGTTCCCCCCTTGGGAGGGTAGGTAACAGCTAACACGACTATTAAGGTCATTATTATCATGTGTTACAGGGAATAATAACTACCTGCCGAACTTCCTATTCTGAAGGGGAGGGGCTCTCATAGCTCAAAATGGACCTTTTCCCAATCCGCGTTCTTCTCTCTGAATTGCTCTTTGGGCTCTGCTCTCTCGAGCTGATCTCAGGTTGATATTTCACGACCTGGTCTCGGAACCTCCTCTTCCTGACCTCGTCTCGGGACCTATTCTTCTCGACCAGGTCTCGGGGACCTCTCACACGATCAGTCCTGCCACGCAACTTTCTCGTGCCACGTATCGTCCCCAAATTACATATTCCTATCATTCGGTTTTGACATAACTTGATCAAATTCAACTCTAAATCAATCCCAATTTGAATCAACATAATCATTATCTCCACGTCTACTCATTGAATTTAGTTCAAACTCGATCCAATTTTAATTTAGTACCCTCATTTCGTGTTCTACATTTAATTTATCTATTTATTATTATATATTTTATTTTTAAAATTCAATATTTAACATTTTATGTCATGATATTTTCACATAAAAGTGATATCAATTGATAGCTTAGGTCGAGAGCTTTCTAAATATATGATCAATTTTAATTTTCCGGTGTCGAACGGTGATAAATTGGCAGGTCAAAATAATGGTAAGAGCTTTTCAAATGTATACTATTAATTTATTGGAAAATGATTGGGAACATGAAAAACTCAACGTGAATCTAACATGAAACTCAATTGTACCGATCCTCGACGGGTTCATCCATCCCCCCAGGTTATAGTTTTGTTCGGAGCGGCGGCCGGAGGCCGCCGCCACTGTTCGAGCGACAATCAGACGTGTATATAAAAAGTGTCATGTCATTCACGTTGAGTTTCACGTTAAAATTTCACGTTCTCTATTATTGCTCTAATTTATTTTTAAAATTTTAGAAGGGGATCACACGCCTCCTCACGAGGTGACCACGCCCGTGGACAGTTTTATAAAATCAAAATAAACTACCTCCTATGTTTGACATCATCTTTTCTAAGTCTTAAGTATAATATACAACGATAAAAAGAGCAATGTTACCCTACCTACGTTTTTACCGCGCACCAAATGTATATCTCAAATATTTTCAATTTGAAAATTCTTTTATATTTAATATTAAAAAGTAAATATCTAAATTTTAAAGATAAAATCTTATTAGCATAATCAAGAATTTTAAAAAAATAATCAAAAAAAAAATTTATAAGTAATTTCGATCGTTATCACGGATGAAATATGTAGCACATCTACACCATATAGTCTTTTATGATAAAAATATGTAATTTAACTGTAAAACAAAGATTTGTAATAGTAAACTAAATAATATTTCAAATATGTTAATATTTATAAAAAATTTAGGTAATATTGATCTCCTGCATGAAAACAAAACAAAATATGGAAGCCGAATAAAAATACCTTAAACTTAAAAAGAAATTAAAAAATAATTAAAGATAAAAAAATTAACAATAAAGAGCATTTTAGTCTTCCATTATCTTCCACTGTCTCCTTGATGGCAACACAATCACTAAATGTTTTTTGCCTTAAATTCCTTTGAGTTCCCCTAAAATTCAATTCATTACTTGTTCTAATAAAATAACCGAACCATAAGGGCATCTCCAATATTAAAGTTTGTGAGAGATTTCTAAAATAAAAAAACTCAATAAAAAAACTTGAACCACTGTAGAAGTGAGGTTTGAGATTTATAGCAAAAAAATAATGTTAGTATCTTACCGTTTGCTAGATGATGGGGGGGAGGGGGGGAGCTAGGGTGAATAGCATTATTTCGATCTTATCTTCCCACAACGATTAGTGCGCAAGCGGAATAATAAAAATTAAATCTAACCAACAAGAAGAACACACCAATTTAAATGGTTCGGAGATGAAATTCCTACTACACGGCTGTTTGAAAGGTGGGCGATTCCGATCCTTCGGTGGATAAATCCCCGGAGCACCTCCGGCTAGCTCTTGTCGCTCCTTGTGGGTGGAGAAACCTCGCCACAACCTTGGACAATCACTGAGCAATACTAGGCTACTATTAAGCTCTAACCAAGCAAGTTTTGCCAATGAGAAACAGTCATAAACGAGCTCCCTTAAATAAAGCTTGAGGTTGATATGATCGTTACCAGTCGACTGGTCTAGCACCAGTCGACTGGTCCACTCTGAATTCAAATATTACCGCCTGACCTTTCGAATTCTGGTCACCATCAGTTGACTGGTCCTGGACCAATCGACTGATATTTCTGTGAACCCTATCAGTCGACTGGTCCCTCACCAGTCGACTGATCCACTGCTTAAGTCTAGGGTTACCCTTCCCGAGTACATTTCTCTCAGTACTCGAACCCTTACAACTTAGCCCCTCCCAGTTCAATTCCCTCAGCAATCAGAACCTCACGACTTGGTTGACTCTTCATCCAGCAGTCTCGATTTGTTGCCTTCAAGCCCTCTTCGACTTTGGCTCTCGTCCCTCAAATACGCACACAGGCTCTCGGCTTGCCTCCATGCCATCCTTCACGCATGTCTCGAAGTCCGCTTCCCTCAGCTCATCGTTCTTGCTCCAGCAGCCTCGACCTGTTGCCTTCAAGTCTTCTTCGACTTTGGCCCTCGTCCCTCAGATGCGCACACAAGCTCTCGGCTTGCCTCCATGTCATCCTTCATGTAAGCCTCGAAGTCCGCTTTCCTCGGCTCATCGTCCCTGCTTTGTCCATGGTCCCTCGAATGCACACACAAGCCCACGGCTTGCCTCCATGCCACCCTTCACCGTACCCGAAGACGTCCAACCAAGTTTATGTGTATCCTGCAAACCTGCACATTCACATACACATATTAGATCAACATGAAACCCTAACTTAATCATATTGATACGCACATCAAAATTCATGATCCTCTAGATCATAGTTGGGCCAACTGCCCTAACAAATAATAGGTGAAAACTCAAACATGCTTTTTTCTATTGAATATGGAGTTCATAGTGTTGCTTTATGATTTATGATTTGTAATATAGGGAGGTATATGATTTGTAATGTAGGGTCTAAAAAAAAATTATAGAGAGGTTTTTTCATTATAAAGAGAATAGTAGGTTTTTACATTTTTGATGTGATATTTATATGACATATTGGAGATTAAAAAACACTAATTTAGAGATTTAATCATTAGAGATATCCTAAGTCTTCCACAGCACATTGGTTCAAGCTTTATTAACTCGAAGGCAGCATGTTTCTATTGATTCCTTAGCATAATTAAACATAAAAAATGTAAAGGAGAAAAACTCTATATCCATGTAAATTTTAAGTACCGCCCATCTCACGAGCACCATTGGAGTCTCATGTTCTCTTACATGTAGTGTTAGCTGTTGATGCAGTCTGGCCCGGTTGTTGTTTTGGTATTTGACAATGATTTAAGTTTGGTTGAGTGAATTTGGGTTAAAGTCCTGGTCGCCGACTGGGCATGAAACCCTGGTGAGTGAAGCCAGGTCCTAGCTTGTGAAGCTAGGTTGAAATCCCGATGAGTGAAGCCGGGTCCTGGTGAGTGAAGCCAGGTGTTGGAAATCCCGGTGAGTGAAGCCGGGTCCTGGTGAGTGAAGCCAGGTGGTGAAAAGTCCTAATTCGGAAGGTTGGGTGAAAAGTTCTAACTTAGAGGGTTAGGTGAAAAGTCCCAACTGGAGGGTTAGGTGAAAAATCCTAGCTTGGAGGGCTAGGTTGAATGATGTTCTAACTCGGAAGAGTTGGGTGAAAAGTCCTAGCTTGGAGGGCTAGGTGAAAAGTCCTAGCTTAGAGGGCTAGGTGAAAAGTCCTAGCTTGGAGGGCTAGGTGAAAAGTCCTAACTTGGAGGGTTAGGTGCAAATTCCCAACTTGGAGAGTTAGATTGAAAAATCCTTAGCTTGGAGGGCTAAGGTGAATGAAATCCTAGCTTGGAAGGCTAGGTATGCGTCCCTGGATCGGTCTGGTGATCGATCAGGGAGTTGGCATGCTGCTCCTTCGTGGATCGGTCTGGTGACCGATCCAGCGATGTCTGATCGGTCTGGTGACCGATCAGGGAGCAGGCTGCTTCCTTGCTGTCTTGCTCCTAATCGGTCTGGTGACCGATCAGGGAGCAAACGGTGAGTGAGTTCCCTTGCTGATCAAAGTCTTGGATCGGTCCGGGGACCGATCAGGGATCTTGGATTTGATTAAAAAGTAACTGTTCATCTTGCCTGATCGGTCTGGGTGACCGATCAGGATCCAATCTGATCAGTCTGGTGACTGATCCGGATTCACCCTGATCGGTCTGGTGACCGATTAGGCGCAGAACTTTAATTCAAATATGCTGTCAGAAGTCTGTTTTCACTGCCGATTCTCTGCTACTTGCTGATTTCTTTTTGATATGCATTGCTAAGCCTCTGTTGGAGTGTGCAGGTGATAGCAGGTGATTCAAACACTCAAGGAGGGTCAATGGGAGGCTTTCCTTGGAGCAGGTTTGGATCTATTATGTTTTCAGGTCTCAACGGCGTCTGGTGCATCTGGTAACTGATGAAGGCGCGGCTGGCAACTGACGGAGGCTCAGTTGGAGGAATGTCCAGTGGACTGAGTTCTCAGAGAGGTCAGTGGGTCAGGGTGTGAGTCAGTGGTGCTGATGGAGCTGGTGACGTTGAGCATGAGCTTAAGTGGCGAAGCTGGAAGCAGAGGCGAACAAGACAGAAAACGGGGAGAAGTTTGGCTGGGCTGTGTTCGTGCTCTGTTGCTTTGTGCTTGAGCGTTCTTGTTCCATCTTTGTGAGCTTCCCTTCTCGAGTGTCTCGTGTGCTTAATCTTGTATTCATCTACTGAGACAGCTTGTGGAGAGGTTACTCCACCGAGAAGGAGGCGCTTGATATCCGGTGTTCACCGGGGCTTGATCTGCCGACGATCAAGGGATCGCCCACCTTACGGGCACGCCAAGGAGTAGGGGTAAGTTATCCCCGAACCTTGTACATCTCCGTCTTAGCGTTTGTTTGGTTTGCGTTTCTTTCTCTGCTTAGTTTTTGTTCTGCATTTGCTTCCGCTGTCTAACCTTGAAGTGCAGTAGTTTGGAAAGAAAGCAAGAAATCGTGATTGTCTATATTCACCCCCCCCCCCTCTATAGCCATCTCGTTCCCAACAAGTGGTATCAAAGCTTGGGGCTCTGTTCACGGCTTAACATCCGAGAGCTTATCGACAAGATGGCTGGAAGAGAAGGATTGAGCACAAACCGACCTCCATTTTTCGACGGCAGTGATTTTTCATATTGGAAGTCAAGAATGGAGTTTTACTTGAAGATGAACATCCACACTTGGTTTGCTATCAAGGAGGGTTTTGCTCCTCCAAAGGATAATGAAGGAAAAGAGTTGGATTTATCAAAATGGTCGACTGAGCATGTTCGCAAGGGAGAAGCCGATGCGAAAGCAGTGGTCACTTTGCAATGCGGGATGACCAAGGATCAACTAATCAGGGTTAGCCCCTTCACCTCAGCCCAAGATCTTTGGAATAAGCTCATTGAGTTTCATGAGGGCACCCGGGACTCAAGGATAGCCAAGAGAGACCTCATTCTCAGTCAACTACAGAATTTGACAATGGGAGAAAGTGACACTGTAAGTATGCTTCATAGTAAATTCAAAGAAATCCTCAATGGTCTACACTCCATAAATGAGAAGGTAGAGAACCGAGATCTTATTAGGTATGTTCTCAAAGCTTTTCCTAGGAATGTCTTGTGGTCATCTTTGGTGGATGCCTACAAGGTCTCCAAGGATTTATCTTTTGTCAAGTTAGAAGATCTATTTTGTGAAATGGAACTACATGAGATCTCTAACATAAGTTCAAAAGAGAAAGGTATTGCTTTAGTGGCAGGGAACAACAAGAAGAAGAAGAAGGGGAAGAAGAAGGAGAAGGAAGTTGCTTCATCTTCATCCTCATCCGAGTCCGAGGAGGAGGGCAGCTGGTCTTCTTCTTCCAAGATGGCCAACTTTGTTAGAAGAATGATGAGGAAGAGCCGGCGCCTCAAGGGTAAAGGTAACCCTAGTGAAGTTAAGATTGATAAATCTAACATTACTTGTTATGAGTGTAGCAAGAAAGGGCATTACAAGGATGAATGTCCAAAGTTAAAGAAGAAGAAGGATAAATCAAAGAAGAAAAGGAAGGCCTTGAGGGCCACATGGGATGATTCGTCCTCTAGTTCATCCGAAGAGGAGGAGGAGTACACTCATCACCGTGCCCTCATGGCCATAGAGGATTCAAATGAAGAGGAGAGTGGAGATGAATCAAGCTCCTCAACCGCGCCTTCATCATCTTCAGATGATGAAGAGGTAATTTCTCCCGAGCTAGATAAGTGCTATAGAACCATTGCATGTCTAGCTAGATTGCTTAAAAAATCCAAGAACAAAGTTAAATTGTTGAAATTGGAAGTAGAAGAATTGAAATCCTCTAGGGTGGAGGATATTAATGATTTTCATGAAAAATCCTCAATGGATGAGAATCTTGATAATTTGCAGGATGAAAATAAGGATTTGAAGAGCAAAGTTGAAAACCTCAAGAATATTCTTGAGAAGTTTTCAATTGGCTCAAAAACCTTAGACATGATCTTGAATTCCCAAAGGGGAGTTTACAACAAGGCCGATATAGGTTACCGACCTAAGGAACCGACCTTTGTATCCTTAATGTCAAGAACCCAATCTAGAGCACAAAATAATTCTAGGGTTCAAAAGGTTAGAAAGAAAAAGACTAAGGCATGGGTGCCTAAGTCCTTCATTGAAGATGCATTAGGTCCCAAAATTTGGGTACCTAAAACTTCCATATTTCGAATTATATAGCTTGTTTTGAGGGGGAGCATCTATCAACATGGGTAGTTGATATTTGGTGCTCCAAACATATAGCCATTCCTAGTTAGGAATGTGCTCATCATTTTCTTAAATTAGTGAATGACCATATACTACTCATGAGAAAGGTTTTCTTTGACAATTTAGATGATTAGATTTAAATCAATGGAAAACTTGAATTTCACTTGAGTAGTAAGGAAATTTTCATGCAATGAACAATAGTATCTCCATGTTTCAAAATAAATCAACAAGCCTTGGAAATTATTTTTATATATAGCATGAAGGGCTTAGATTCACACATAATTTGCTCTTGCCATGAATTGCTTCGAATAATTGGTTTTCTTGTAGCAATTTATGTTTTACTGCAATTTATGTTTTCATGCAAGTTATGGTTTATGAAATATCTTATCTCAAGCCCAAGTATGACATGAGTATCTTGTATGTGTTATAACACATGAATGCATGTTTAAGAACAAGATGAACATATAGCTTAAATTGATCATGATGTGAAATAAGCATGTTTTGGAATTTTGATCATCCATTGGAATTGGCACAAACCTAATTTTGATTAAGAACAACATGATCACATAGGTTATGATGTTTTAAGTTCCATGACTTGTTTGTTTTCCCACTGATCATACTTTGAGATAAATCTATTTTTGGTACTCAAGTTCATGCTTAAGAACATCCTCCTCATACCTTAAACCTTGTTTTTATATGCTTCAATGTCAAATGATATTATCATTGGAAATGTGTTAGGATATACATTTTGGTTAAGGGACCCTTTTTAGGAACAAATGGATCAAATCTAATTGAATAAGGGTTTAGGAGAGGTTGAGAATTGATCAAACTTGATTCTGAAATTTCTGGAATCTGAACGACTTGGAAACAACTTTCTGTATCACACCTGATCGGTCCGCCGACCGATCAGGACTCACTCTGATCGGTCCGGTGACCGATCAGATCAATGCTGATCAGGAATTCCCAGATCGTTCCAGATGTTATTCAGACTAATCCTTTTCATCAAGCTATATCAGATTACTGATCATCCTGATACACACAAATCTGATACAAACCAAGTCCAATTGAAACATATTTGATCATCCATTGGTACAAACCTGGTACTAAGGGAGCACAAATTTGTTCAAGTGATACAAACCTGGTACTTAATAGTGATTTGATACAAACCTATGTTGGAATGTTCAAATTCATAAGAAAGGGTTTGTTGAGTCATGACTCTTGATCTTAATGTCGTGTTTCGGAAATTTTTCTGAAATGACGAATATTAATAGAGTCATCTCCCCTGTTATGGAATGCAAATTGTTAATGCAGTCTGTTCAGGAACGTATCAGAGTTTCAGAAATTTTTCTGAAATTCGATCGCTCCCCAGACTAATCAGATATCCTTCTATATCACGTAATCAACAGACCTGGTTGGTCACGGAGACCAATCAGGACTATGTTTCAAATACAGATGCATTCCTTACTAGTCCTATGAAGCATATACATATTTGACCATAATATACTTTTGTATATGTCTTCACATGGAAGTCCAAGTGTTAACGCAGTCCGATCTTGAACGAATCAGAATTACAGAAATTTTTTTGAAAATTGATCGTTCATAGATACATCAGAAATTTTTCTGTATCGATTATCAGTCTGATGGAACTGCGATAATTATTGTCATGTGATGCATATACATTGTTGCCATGATACATTTATGGTATATGCCTCTCATATGCAATCGAAAATCATCCTTTGACTTACCTGTCATATGAAACATATACATGTTTGACCATGATATTATTTTGTATATGTTTTCATGTGCAATTCAAAATTATGCTTTGATTATTTTGGGTTTGGGGAGAGACCCATGTTTGAGGGGGAGGTATGTTCAAACTTAATAACCATACCCTTTTCGATATTTGACAAAGGGGGAGAAAATGACTGATTAAGTTTATGGTTATTATAGGGGGAGGATCATAATTCCCTTATGTGAATTAAACGGATTTCAATTGATTGATACCTAAACTTAAATCGGGTTGTCAAACAACAAAAAGGGGGAGATTGTTGATGCAGTCTGGCCCGATTGTTGTTTTGGTGTTTGACAATGATTTAAGTTTGGTTGAGTGAATTTGGGTTAAAGTCCTGGTCGCCAACTGGGCATGAAACCCTGGTGAGTGAAGCCAGGTCCTAGCTTGTGAAGCTAGGTTGAAATCCCGGTGAGTGAAGCCGGGTCCTGGTGAGTGAAGCCAGGTGTTGGAAATCCCGGTGAGTGAAGCCGGGTCCTGGTGAGTGAAGCCAGGTGTTGGAAATCACAGTGAGTGAAGCCGGGTCCTGGTGAGTGAAGCCAGGTGGTGAAAAGTCCTAATTCGGAAGGTTGGGTGAAAAGTCCTAACTTGGAGGGTTAGGTGAAAAGTCCCAACTGGAGGGTTAGGTGAAAAATCCTAGCTTGGAGGGCTAGGCTGGATGATGTTCTAACTCGGAAGAGTTGGGTGAAAAGTCCTAGCTTGGAGGGCTAGGTGAAAAGTCCTAGCTTGGAGGGCTAGGTGAAAAGTCCTAGCTTGGAGTGCTAGGTGAAAAGTCCTAACTTGGAGGGTTAGGTGCAAATTCCCAACTTGGAGAGTTAGATTGAAAAATCCTTAGCTTGGAGGGCTAAGGTGAATGAAATTCTAGCTTGGAAGGCTAGGTATGCGTCCCTGGATCGGTCTGGTGACCGATCAGGGAGTTGGCACGCTGCTCCTTCGTGGATCGGTCTGGTGATCGATCCAGCGATGTCTGATCGGTCTGGTGACCGATCAGGGAGCAGGCTGCTTCCTTGCTATCTTGCTCCTGATCGGTCTGGTGACCGATCAGGGAGCAAACGGTGAGTGAGTTCCCTTGCTGATCAAAGTCTTGGATCGGTCCGGGGACCGATCAGGGATCTTGGATTTGATTAAAAAGTAACTGTTCATCTTGCCTGATCGGTCTGGGTGACCGATCAGGATCCAATCTGATCGGTCTGGTGACCGATCAGGATTCACCCTGATCGGTCTGGTGACCGATTAGGCGCAGAACTTTAATTCAAATATGCTGTCAGAAGTCTGTTTTCACTGTCGATTCTCTGCTACTTGCTGATTTCTTTTTGATATGCATTGCTAAGCCTCTGTTGGAGTGTGCAGGTGATAGCAGGTGATTCAAACACTCAAGGAGGGTCAATGGGAGGCTTTCCTTGGAGCAGGTTTGGATCTATTATGTTTTCAGGTCTCAACGGCGTCTGGCGCATCTGGCAACTAATGAAGGCGCGGATGGCAACTGATGGAGGCTCAGCTGGAGGAGTGTCCAGTGGACTGAGTGCTCAGAGAGGTCAGTGGGTTAGGGTGTGAGTCAGTGGTGCTGATGGAGCTGGTGACGTTGAGCATGAGCTTAAGTGGCGAAGCTGGAAGCAGAGGCGAACAAGACAGAAAACGGGGAGAAGTTTGGCTGGGCTGTGTTCGTGCTCTGTTGCTTTGTGCTTGAGCGTTCTTGTTCCATCTTTGTGAGCTTCCCTTCGCGAGTGTCTCGTGTGCTTAATCTTGTATTCATCTACTGAGACAGCTTGTGGAGAGGTTACTCCACCGAGAAGGAGGCGCTTGATATCCGGTGTTCACCGGGGCTTGATCTGCCGACGATCAAGGGATCGCCCACCTTACGGGCACGCCAAGGAGTAGGGGCAAGTTATCCCCGAACCTTGTACATCTCCGTCTTAGCGTTTGTTTGGTTTGCGTTTCTTTCTCTGCTTAGTTTTTGTTCTGCATTTGCTTCCGTTGTCTAACCTTGAAGTGCAGAAGTTTGGAAAGAAAGCAAGAAATCGTGATTGTCTATATTCACCCCCCCCCCCCCTCTATAGCCATCTTGTTCCCAACATTAGCTAGCGTATTTAAGTTGAGATCAAACCCTAACTTTTTGGGTTATCATAATCTTATTCGGTAAGACGTGTTCTTAATATACGCAACCACTAAGTCTTATCTAATAAGATGAATAAAATATGGCCAAGTTT
>JAGFNQ010008827.1:22164-121716 GCA_024364735.1 Boesenbergia rotunda | reverse complement strand
ACTGCGACAACAATGGAGCTATTGCACAAGCAAAGGAACCAAGGTCTCATCAGCGATCCAAACACGTGCTTCGACGCTATCATCTGATCAGAGAGATTATAAGTAGGAATGACATACAAATTGAGAGAGTTCCCACTGAAAGGAATATAGCGGATCCTTTAACTAAGGCCTTGCCTCAAAGCAAGTTTAGGGTCATGTTAGAGCCTGTGGTATTGGATACCGTAGCGATTGGCATTAGGCCAAGTGGGAGTTTGTTAGTGATATGAGAGAAGTGTCCTAAGGCAATCGCCTTATGATTGTAAAACATTTATATTAATAAATGATAATTCACTATTGAGTATACATGCTTGTGTATTTGATTGGGATCTTAAACTCATCTACTGAATGTCCGCAATACAACTCACAGCATAAGAGAATTTGTGATGAGATCACAACTAGTGATTATCTCTAAATGCGCAAATGTGAAGTATTGAAAATATCCCTAGTCGATGAATTGATAAAAACGGACACTATCAATTCTGTTGAGACTAGCATGGGTTATTCTCTAATCAGCTGATTCTCACTGGCTGGTGACATTGGGATGTCCGGAGATAAACATGAATGCTAGTTAATGGAACTAGTTCATTGGAGTGACTAGCTGTAAGACTTCATATGGGAATCTACATATAGATATGTCAATGAAGATCTTACTGCGGCTTAAGTGCGATGTTCCTTTGACTTGCGGTGTTCAAGTCATCTTGGTCATGGAGACTTATACTTTGACATCTTAAGCAAGCATCTCCAAGGAGGTGTGGACCCAGGATGATCGGGTATAAGCCGAAGTGCCCGAAGATGTTTGAACAGCCTACAAAGGATTCACCACTCCTTGCGAGGAGATGTATACCCAGGCCTATCGTCGGATTGTTACTCAAAGCCTCTGGCCAGAGCACATCATGTTTAGAGTGAGAGTCTCTAAAATACATGAGAGTAATTAGAAATCCAAAGGACGAGTAAGACATTACTTGGGCTAGGCGTGACGTAGTCAGCCTAGTGGGGACTGACACCATTGACCGTGTCCTGAACCAAGTGGGTATAAGGTGGTGAAGGGAATGGGGCACGATTCATTAGAGCTGCTGAAGGGTTTCAGAATAATTTCTTCTGAGGTCAAACCGTTGATCTTTCGATTAATTGGGGATCATGATGTACTACTAGGTGCCACTCATGATCGTTCTATAATTAGTTGATTATAGGCGGCCAACATAAATCGAAAGCCTATTTAGTCACACGCACTACGAGTAATCCGAGGGATTTAAAACGAGTTGAAAATTGGATTTTCCGATCAAAAGAAATAAGTCGAATCTGAGTTAGTCAGAGGCGCAATGGAAGCTAAAAATGGCTAAGTCTTTTGAAGGCTTTTTGGGCGAATTAAATGAGTTTAATTCGCGATCGATTCGGGTCGGTTTTGGCCGGCCAAAGAGGGTGTTAACCCTCCTTGGGTGGCCGGCCATTAAAGGGAGAAAAACCAATTTAATTGGTTTAATTAATAAGATAAATCCAGCGCGATTTATTTTATAAATTATGGATAAATAAATTTGTATAAAGAAATTTATATAAATAAATTTATAGATATTTATTCTTTTATGGAAGATTAAAATAATCCATGAATTGGGTTTATTTTAATTTTACAAAATCAATTATGAATTGATTTATCCATAATAAGAAAGTTTATAAATTTCTTATAAAATTTATTTCATAATTTAAAGAGAAGAAGAATTAGTTTTTATTATAAATTAGTTTATAATAAAGACTTGGTTTAAACGGAATTAATTCATAAAAATTTATAGGATAAATTTCTTATGATAAATAATTAGTTTTATTATAAAGTTAGTTATAATAAAATTCATAAGAAAATTTATAGGATAAATTTATTATGATAACTAATTTGTTTTATTATAAATGGTTATAATAAGACTAGGCTTAAATGGAATAAGCAATAAAAAAATTTATAAGATAAATTTCTTATAACTAATTTCGTTAATTCTGTTAATTCGGTTTAGAGGGAGACTTAACAAAGGAGTTGCTACTATATAAAGGAACCAAAGGCTAGCCCTTATGGCTAACGAAAATAATTAAGAGATTAATTATTCTCTCCCTCTCTCTCTTAATCCCTCCTCTCCTCCTTCTCCTTCTCTTCCCTTAGGGCCGGCGCCCACCCTAGCTTCCCTAGGGCCGGCGCCCAACCTACATCCAAGGTGGTGGAGGTCGTGAGCTTCAAGAAGAAGAAGGAGAACCCGAACACGAAGAAGAAGAAGCGGATAGCGATTCCTCTCTTCCCGGAATTTGATTCCGTTACTTCGTTGGTTAGTTTTTCATTATTTTCTCTTATCCTTCTAGTTGTGCCTTCCGAGAATCTAGTAGTTCTCGTCGGCATAAAACTCGTGACTTTGCGAAGTCATCCTGAAGAGAACTCGGTGTGGACGCGAACAGAGGCGAAGCTTCCAAGGGACGCTACGGTTGGATCTCGTCCCTTTCTTCGAGTTACGCGAGGTACTTGGTAAATTAGTTTACTTTTCGCAAACTTTTATTTTATGATTATGTCGATACACTATAAGGTTGCATGCTAGATACGAAGTTAAAATAATTTAGGAAATTATTTTATGCAAACTCTTCCGCTGCACGTAAAAATTTTAAATTTTACGAACTCGTATCCTTGTCGACATGCACCCGGTCCCAACAAGAGACACTCGAGAAGACAAGCTCACAATGATGTAACAAGATCGCTCAAGCACAAAGCAACAGAGAGCACGAACACAGCCCAGCCAAACTTCCCAAGTTTCTGTCTTGTTCGCCACGCTCCTCTGCTTCCAGCTTCGTCACTTAAGCTCTGCTCACCATCACAAGCTTCATCAGCATCCACTGAGCCAGCCTGAACCCACTGACCTCCCTGAGCACTCAGTCCACTGAAGACCTCCTCTCCAGCTGAGCCTCCGTCAGTCGCCAGCTGCGTCAGTTGCCCGTTGAAACCTGAGAATAAGAAACAGCCAAACCTGCTCAACGGAAAGTCTCCCATTGACCCTCCTTGAGTGTTTGAATCACCTGCTATCACCTGCACACTCCAACAGAGGCTTAGCAATGCATATCAAAACATATCAGCAGTGTATCAGAGAATCGGCAGTGAAGACAGACTTCTGACAGCGTATTTGAATTAAAGTGATCGGTCACCGGACCGATCCAGGGCTTGTGGGTCGGTCACCAGACCGATCCACTGCTTCACTGGGATTCCCAGCTCTCGCGGCTATACACGCCTGATCGGTCACCCGACCGATCAGAGTGAAGCCTGATCGGTCACCAGACCGATCAGAGTGAAGCCTGATCGGTCACCCAGACCGATCAGGACAGATGAACAGTGATTTTTTAATCAGATCCAAAGTCCCTGATCGGTCACCTGACCGATCCAGGACTTTGATCAGCAAGGGAACTCAACTCACTGTTCGCTGCCTGATCGGTCACCAGACCGATCAGGAGTTGTGCAGTGAGTGAAACACACACTCCCTGATCGGTCACCAGACCAATCAGACATCGCTGGATCGGTCACCAGACCGATCCACGAAGGAGCAGCGTGCCAACTCCCTGATCGGTCACCAGACCGATCCAGGGACGCAGACCTAGCCTTCCAAGCTAGGATTTCATTCACCTTAGCCCTCCAAGCTAAGGATTTTTCAATTTAACTGTCCAAGTTGAGAATTTGCACCTAACCCTCCAAGTTAGGACTTTTCACCTAGCCCTCCAAGCTAGGACTTTTCACCCAACCCTTCCGAGTTAGAACTTCATCCAACCTAGCCCTCCAAGCTAGGATTTTTCACCTAACCCTCTAGTTGGGACTTTTCACCTAGCCCTCCAAGTTAGGACTTTTCACCTAGCCCTCCAAGCTTGGACTTTTCACCCAACCTTCCGAATTAGGACTTTTCACCACCTGGCTTCACTCACCAGGACCCGGCTTCACTCACCAAGATTTCCAACACCTGGCTTCACTCACCAGGACCCGACTTCACTCACCGGGATTTCCAATCACCTGGCTTCACTCACTAGGACCCGGCTTCACTCATCGGGATTTCCAATCACCTGGCTTCACTCACCAGGACCCGGCTTCACTCACCGGGATTTCCAATCACCTAGCTTCACTCACCAGGACCCGGCTTCACTCACCAGGACCCGGCTTCACTCACCGGGATTTTCAATCACCTGGCTTCACTCACCAGGACCTGGCTTCACTCACCGGGATTTCCAACACCTGGCTTCACTCACCAGGACCCGGCTTCATTCTCCGGGATTTCCACCACCTGGCTTCACTCACCAGGACCCGGCTTCACTCACCGGGATTTCCATCACCTGGCTTCACTCACCAGGACCCGGCTTCACTCACCGGGATTTCCACCACCTGGCTTCACTCACTAGGATTTCATGCCCAGTCCCCAACCAGGACTTCAACCCAAATAAGCTTAACCAAACTTAAATCATTGTCAAACACCAAAACAACAACCGAGCCAGACTGCATCAACAAACACGTGGCGACGCAAGGCTGTGTGCTATGAGAAATGCTCGAGAAAGTCCCCGAGACCAACTTGGAGAAAATCGCCCAAGGACAACTCGGGTGATAATCATCCGAGGCCCACTCGGACGATAACCACCCGAGGCCAACTTGGGGGAAAAGAGCCCAAGATCAGCTCGGGCAAGGAGACCTGAGGCCAGCTCAGGCCGGAGCTCTTGAGAGCACCTCAGAAGTGATGTGCTCGGGACTGGATGAGACACTGAGAGTTCCCGAACCCAGCTCGGAGAGCGGAGCTTGAGACCAGCTCGGGAGAAAGAGTGCGGGTAAGAGAAACCTATCATTAACGACGATAATGACATATTTAATATAGATAGCAACCATTTCGAATGCCCCTCTCTTGAATGAGAATGTCGGCAGACAGTTACGACTGGCAATGCACGAGTTAAAGTGCGTGGGCGCTATTACTAGGAGGACCCAGTAAACGACAATTGACAGACAACTACGAATCAGGAGGTATGAGAATAAGGGAACGGTTACAACAACATGTGGGCACTCGCAGGAGGAGAGCAGAAACTATATAAGGTGCTTAGACCCCTAGGTAAGGGGGACTTTTTGATTAATTCTACCAATTTATTCTCCTTGTTCCTTCTCTATTTTTGAGTAATTTTTTACTTGAGCATCGGAGAGGGCTCCGTCGGAACTCTTTCTGTTGTACCCATTTTTTTACGCTTGTGTTATCCTTGTAGGCGCGGGCCTCGTCCCTGGTCATCATCCGAAACTACATGCCGATGACCTATCGTCCACGTTGTTCACTTTCAGAACATGGGTATTTCAAAAAAAAATTTTACACGATTTAGTAAAAAACTGATATCTCTCTCTCTATATATATCCTTTGATATTTTAGGCCCCGAATAGCCAAGTACTGGCCATTATATACTAAAAATAAAAATTTAATTCATCATTAAATTTAATAAAAATTGTTAATGATACGAAGATATCTAAAATAGAGCGGTCTTAGGTTACTTACGTTGCCTCCCCCTAGTCTCTCTCAATTTTAAGAATGACAATACACCGTAAAATTATAATTATTTTAATTTTTTTTTTTATTAATGAGGTTTTTTTAATCTTGATTGATTATTCCAGCCCTATGAAAATTTCCCATCAGTCATCAAGATAAATCGAAAGGTGTTCGCGACGATCGAGAATCCCAGCATTCCAGGATTTTCACTCTATTTGAAAAAAAAAATACTATAAAATATGTCGTAGTTAGGGATTGAACCGTGAATATAATTATTTTAATAAGATCATAGAAAAAATGAATTCAATTAAAGCAATGAAATGCAAAGTTTATGCTGCCTTGCGTATTTAAAGTTTCTCAGCTTTTATCTTTGTTTTTACAGACTCAAGATATATATTATATAAACTTACTTTAAATTAAATATAATTTCATGAAAAATATACAAAGAGTTAAGAAATTATTAAATTTAAAAATACAAGAGGTGAACATTTTTAAAAAAATTATGCATAAAAAATTATATATTTTTCGTCGTTGTTTTCTTCATTATAAGAGAATTTTCCAAAGACGAGATTCTTATGCACGAATCTTTCCTCGTTTTCATCCTCACAGGTTTGGTGCAAGGAAGAAGGAATATTTTTGAGGTTAGTACTTCAAATTTATAAATGAACTAGGAGGGAAGATTATTTAATTACCTAAAATTTAAATTAATCAAGCGAAATTTAAACATCTAATTTATAAAAAAAAATCAAATTTTTTTTCCTCATATATCATTGTTATTCCTTTAGAAACATGACGAATTAAGCCACTTTGACCGGGGATTTGGAATAACGGCACGTGCATCTCTCTCTCTCTCTCTCTCTCTTTCACCAAGTAAATTAAGCAAGAGAGGGCAGACACGAATAGTCCACGATTTGCATGACCCACACGAATTATGTTGCTGGGCTGGCTGCAATACTCGCACGGGGAATGCATGCTGAAAAACAATTAATGGATCAATGCACTGAATCTGCACCCAACAAAGATCTAGATCGACACACATCACATTTTCCATATTAAGCTTCCCCCACCCAACAAAGCCAGACAATAAAGACAGCAGCAACCTTCAGTCAAAGCTAGCCAACCCCTCCATCTCTTTTCCTTGAAGGTAGCATCTCTTTCTGCTTCCAACCTTCTTTATTAAACCTCTAATTCATTCCCCATCCCGCATCTATATGAAAAGAGGAGGAGCACGCACGAACTCTCTCACATCTCCTTTTCCCTGTTCTTGGCAGAGTATATATATGATCGAGCAGATTCGATCGTAATTGTAAAAGCATTTTGAGTCTTCGATCGATCGAGCTCTCATTAATTCAAAAGTGCCGGCCAATTGATCGATCGGTTTGAGGAAGAAGCTTACGTACGTACGGCATGGGGAATTCAGGAGATCGATCATGGCAAGAGCAATACCAGATATCTTCTTCTTCTTCTTCTTATCCATCGAGCTATTTCAGCATTGAATCTTTGACTCTTCTCCTCTTCCTGGCTGCGTCAATGTTGATACTGCCTCTCGTGCTGCCTCCCTTGCCGCCGCCGCCATCCATGCTGCTTCTGCTTCCTATAGGCCTTCTCATCTGGCTTCTCGTCCTGGCTTTTATGCCTTCAGACATTGCTAGCTCCTACCCACCTGTACATTAAAAATCTAAGTATATATACATTTCATTTCTTCATTTATTCATTCGAGTGTAGTTGCATCGATATATTGTTTAGAAAGTAAGTTCTCATGGCAATACTGTCTCCAGCTTAGAGCATGTTCTTAGGAAAAAAGGAAACAAAACTTGTTTTGATTTTGTCGTTGATTATTCTGAGTTTGAAAGTTGTGAAGTTTGGCAAATCATGTGTGAATCAAAAACATCATGCATCGACCATGCGCGCAGTTTAATTTCTTTGTTTTACACAAGGATTTTGGCACTTGTCATAAAACTTATAAATAAACTTTGACTAAATTCAAGAATACCGTAATTTAGAAATTCAAATTAATATATATAATTAAGCATGCAATAACCTTTCACACACACACATATATATATCTCTTCAATGTAGAACGACTTGACAAATGCCAAAACATTCCAATTAGCAAAGACAAAAGCGCCAAATTAATGTTTCCAACGAACGAACGTACGTAATCTTCTAAATCCAAGTCTCCAAACAAAACAACCTCCGCCGGCCGACCCTTCGTCCCTTCTACGCCGCCATCAATCTACCTATTAATTAATTAATTCCCCGGACGGCCGAGACGTTTGAACGTCGATCTCAGCATGCATCGTATCTACTGCTGCAGACTCCAACTCCCTGTATATTTATTGCAGCTCTGATCAGATCACTCTGCTCATGCATGCTGAACATTCAGTAACGCCATTAATTGCTCAAGGAATTATTAATGGAGGAGAAGAAGGAGATCGGGGAGGTTGCGTTAAGAGTGAGTACTGACGAAGAGGGTGGAGGTGCTCCAAAGAAGAAGATCAACAGAGAGGAAGATCAAGCAGCAGCCGAGGATAAGAGCAACAGCAGCAGCAGTAAAACAAGGAAAAGAGTTGCATCTTTGGATGCCTTCCGAGGCTTGACGATAGTCGTATGCAATGATTTTATATAATTTCTTTCTTTCATTTTTTCTTTTTTGTTTTTTGGCCGGGATCGATGTTAATTAATTTATGTGATCGAGGCATATGCATGTTGTAGTTGATGATATTGGTGGATGACGCGGGGGGAGCCTACGAGCGGATCGATCACTCGCCATGGAATGGCTGCACGCTTGCAGACTTCGTCATGCCTTTCTTCCTCTTTATCGTCGGCGTCGCAATTGCTCTCGCGCTCAAGGTATAATATATATATTTGCGGTAAAATTTAAAAAAAAATCTGATGATCCGGGCGAGTAAGTTTTCAGAGTGAGTCAAGGGCCTGGTCGGATCGGGCCTGGGTCAAATGAAGTCAAGCAGGTTAACCGCGCTTGGTCGTGTGAGCCAGACGTGGTCATAGCTAGGAGGAGTAGAAGTCGACTTAAGTGGGGCTATGACCCAGCTGATGTCATCCGAACGAACATCCCCGGTCGGGAACTCGCGGTCGGGGACGGTCAGTCAGGCAAGGATAGAGAGGCGTGACCAGATCTCCTTGAGCAGGGGGTAAGGCCTGATGTGTAATGAGCCTCCCAATCGGGCCTCCTCGGTCGGGGATTGCCAGGCGGGATAGTGCAATCTAGCGAAATTAGAAATACTTACCGGACCTCTTTGTTACGGAAGCGTCCTGAACATAATAACCCTCTCGGTTGGGGTGTTTTGGTCAGAAGGTCCTGGTCGGGCATCTTGGGTCGGGCACCCTAGGTCGGTCACCCTGGGTCGGACACCCTAGGTCGAGCACCCTAGGTCATCCTGGATCAGACACCCTGGGTCTGTCACCCTAAGTCGGGCATCCTGGGTCGGGCACCCTGGGTCATCCTGGATCGGACACCCTGGGGCCGTCACCCTAGGTCAGGCATCCTGGGTCGGGCACCCTGAGTCACCCTGGATCGAACACCCTGGGTCAGTCACCCTGGGTCGGGCACCCTAGGTCGGTCACCCTAGGTCACTCCCCCTAGGTCGAGCACCCTGGGTCGAGCACTTTAGGACCGCCCTAAAAACGTGAGTGGCCAAGAGGCTGAGCTTGTCTGACCGACCCAGGTCGTGGGTTGGTAGACCTGAGTCGATTGTCTTGAATGAGCGACAGGTTACTTCAGCATTGGAGATCTCCCAAATCTCCTCATTACGGGGAAAGGACTTCTGGCATAATTATAACTTGACAGAGCCGCCAAACATTAATGGGGATCAGAGGAGACAACTTGAACAGATTGTCAGGCGGTTGTGGCAGTCTCACAGAGCAGCTAAGGCTGCCATTAGTTCAGTCTGCCAACTTACCAATCCTTAATGAGACAGGATAACTCTGACAAGTCAGAGGGCTTCCCCTCCCCTATATAAACCCCTCTTGGGGCTCCAAAGAGGAGGTTGCTGTCATTTGAAACCTTTGTTCCACTTTGCGCTCTCGTTTTTGGTCTGACCCAAGCCACTTGTGTCCTATTAGCACTCAAGCCTGACCCCCCACCCTCACACTATTGTTGACCGGGGTCATCTTGGTTAGACCGAGTCATCCTAACGAGGACCTTCTTCTCTTGTCGACAGGATCATCTGACCTGACCTTTGTTCTTGTTTCATGCATGAATTTTTAGTAAACGAACCTTGAACTTTTAATTAATGCAGAGAATCTCCCAAGTCCCTGCCGCAATAAGGAAGATAATTATCAGGACATTGAAACTTCTCTTCTGGGGAATAATCCTACAAGGTGAATTAAATTCATAATGCATGCTTCTTTTGGAGTCCTCTCTTTTACTAATATGATAAATAATTAAGGTTTTAATTGTATATATAATTAAAAAAAAATGAAGGTGGATACTCACACGCTCCTGATGACCTCTCCTATGGCGTCGACATGAAGAAAATTAGATGGTTTGGAATTCTTCAGGTACATAATAATTAATTCAATTAAATAAATAGTTTTTTCTATTTATTTCTCTCTTTTTTTTAAAAAAAAATGGAAATTAGAGAATTGCGTTGGTTTACTTGCTCGTGGCGCTCGTCGAGGTTTTGACGACCAAGATTCGTCCATCAAAAATAACGGGCGCTCCTTGGGCTCTCTTCGTTGCTTATCGCTGGCAATGGTCAACAAAATCTCACTCTATTTTTTGTTTATTTGTTAATAATATTCATCTGCCATTTTTTAAATATTAAATATTGTTTTTCTTTCATTTATTTTCAGGATTTTTGGGTTTGTTTCCTTTGTGATCTACATGGTCACAACCTTCACATTGTATGTTCCAGATTGGAGCTTCGTTTACCATGCCGAAGGAGACATCAATGACGGGAAGAGATTCTCCGTATGCTATCAATTTTTTTTAAATTTATTTTAATTTAAAAAAAATAAATCTCGAAAAATAAAATTTTGATAATTATTTTTCAGGTGAAATGTGGAGTGAGAGGGCACTTGGGTCCTGCTTGCAATGCAGTGGGGTACGTGGACAGATCAGTGTGGGGCATAAACCATCTTTATTCGCAGCCAGTTTGGATAAGATCCAAGGTGCAAATTACTTGTTTTTTTTTTAAAAAATAAAATAATAATAATAATAACAGTTGTGGGCGAAAATGAGCAGGCTTGTACTCATAGTTCACCCAACATGGGCCCGCTTAGAGAAGACGCAGCTCTATGGTGTCTGGCTCCTTTTGAACCAGAAGGCTTGTTGAGGTTCGTAAACATTATTGGCTTAAATTAACACTTTTTAATTTAGAATTAAGAATCTAATTAATGCCATCTTAATTAATTTTCTTGTCGTTGGCAGCTCAGTATCTGCCATCCTTTCTGGAACCATTGGAGTCCATTATGGCCATGTCTTAATCCATATTAAGGTGCCTCTTTATTTCATAGAAATAATCAACTTCAATGACACTAATTACCCCCCATCCTCTTGTTCTGAATATTCAGGATCATTCAGAGAGACTGAAGCACTGGTTGCTGATGGGAATTGCTCTTCTAACCTGTGGCTTCACTCTTCACTTCTCAAATGGTACTACTCTCTTTCCATTGTGCCAAATATTTTGAGTTGAGGTTAAGAATAAAGGTTGGGAGTTCGAAGAACTAGTAGTCGATATGAGACAAAAGGAAAACAATTTGCTAACAACTAATTTGGTGTACGTTCTGCCATGGTAGCAATTCCCCTCAACAAGCAACTCTACAGCTTCAGCTATGTGTGTGTCACAACTGGGGCAGCAGGTCTTGTTCTCTCAGCATTTTATGCAATGGTAAGGAAAAACTATCTACCTCAATTACTTCAACACTAGCCTTAAAATATATATAACATAAATATATAAAATTATTCATCATTCATTGCTCAGATTGATGTGTGGGGTTTGAGAGCACCATTCCTGTGGCTGGAGTGGATAGGCATGAACGCAATGCTTGTTTTTGTGATGGCAGCACAAGGAATCTTCCCTGCCTTTGTGAACGGATGGTACTATGAAACCCCAAACAATTCCCTGGTAAACAATAATCATTCGTGAACATTTTGTGGCTTTAGTAAAAGTAATGCTAGAATTAACTGAATATTTGACGAACGTACGCAGGTGTACTGGATTCAAAAGCATGTTTTTGTGGGAGTTTGGCACTCACAAAGATTGGGAACGCTACTTTATGTGATTTTTGCTGAGATTTTGTTCTGGGCAGTCGTCGCAGGCATCCTCCATAAGCTTGGCATTTACTGGAAGCTCTGAACTAAGATTATATGATGTGCAGTAATGAATTGATCTTTGAAAGTTGCAGAATATTAATTGTTGTACGTAGCTCAAACTGTACATGCCTAGCTCGGAAACCATTTGAGTGAGATATTAATCTATGGATTAATTAACTCCATCTTTACCATCAATACATAATTAACTAACTTCAGTTTACAAATAGTGAAGTTCATATAAACTACATTACACAGCTCAACTTCTTAAACTAGCAGATTTGAGTTGCACATTTCACTTGGGCAGCACGGTTCTTAGAGAATATGGTTCACCACTGTACTCCCAGGAAGCATCAACATCACTGTTGAAGCTCTTGTTGGCTGCTCCAAAGCTTGCAGAAGTAGTTTCCGATGCAATGTTAGGATTCATGCCAGCCAAGACCATTATGTTCTCGATCTCCTTGGCCACCTCGCTCATCAATGGCCTTTCTGAGCTTGATTCCTCAACACATTTCAAGGCCAAGTCAATGTACCTCTTGATCACTGGCAATGAGCCGTTGTGGCAAATGCCAGGATCAAGAAGCTCATTCAAGACTTGCAGGTCTCTAGACCTGTCGATGGCATTCCTTACCTCCCTCACGACGTATCGTCCTCGCTCAAGGGGTTTCCGGGCAGTGACAATTTCCAAAAGCACAACGCCGAAGCTGTAGACGTCGCTCTTCTCCGTCAAGTGCTGAGTCGTGTAGTATTCAGGATCAAGATATCCCTACAATATTACGAACAGCACTTGTTATCGATTGTTTTCGACTGATTTAGGATGGCAAAGTTGCAGCCTAACTCACCATTGTGCCTTTGACTTGTGTGGTAACGCAGCCTTTCTTGTCGTCGCTCAGTGGCTTGCAAAGGCCAAAGTCTGAAACCTTTGCATTGAGATGGTGATCGAGGAGGATGTTGTTGGACTTGACGTCTCTATGGATGATTCTAGGATTCGCAAGCTCATGCAGGTAAGTCAGTCCTCTGGCTGCACCAAGTGCTACCCTCAGCCTTTTCTTCCAATCCAGGTAGACTCCAGATTTCCCTGCGTTTGAAAATTAAATGGCAAAGAGTCTTGAAAATGGTTGCAGATAAATCAGGTTAACAAATTAAGACACGCGTACCTGAGAGACTATCTCTTAATGTGCCATTAGGAATGTACTCGTACACTAATATTTGTTCATTTTGATCTAAGCAGAAGCCGACGAGACCGACAAGGTTCCTGTGGTGAACCCTGCTCAACATCTCGATCTCAGTTTTGAATTCCTGACCACCCTGCAAAGATACCACCTGGGCTCTTTTCACAGCAACTAGTTTCCCATCATCCAGCAATCCTCTGTAAACCTGCCAAAGTCAAAAAATACAGGAAAAATGAATCTGCAGAGGTCGAACACAAGAGGGAACAGGGATATGGTAGTTACTGTTCCATAACCGCCAGTCCCAAGAATGCTGGCTTCTGCGAAGTTGTTTGTGCACTTCTTTAGTTCTCCAAAGGCGAACAATCTTGAACCTTTCAGCTGAGGAATACCACTGCCACTTCCACTTCCACTTCCACTTGTGGTCCATACACCTGCCGAAAGAAAGGAACGTCGTCAAGATAGTGAATATAACATTATAAAGATAGAAAAGCAATCGAGATTCTCTACATTTCTTACCAAATCGTCGAGATAATTCTTTGGCCTTTCGAGCCTTTCTTCTCTGGCAAAGGGCGAAAGTTAGCAGACCGACCATCAAAGCAGCAGCAGCAAACCCTCCTACAATTGCAGGAACTCTGTTCGATTTCGAAACTGATTCTGCTCATATCATATCCATTAATATGTGAGAATGGCAGAAGTGATTGCTTAAATGAACAACAAAAGAGGGAAAAGAAGATACTTGCCTTGAAAAGTTGGATAAGGTACTGCATCAAGATAATAAGGTCCATAAGCATCAGGTTGCGAGATAACCGTGTTGGTGAATAGATTGGTAAGTCGAGCAACCTCGTCTTGGCTAAATCGATCTGTACCCGATGGAAACATTGACAAATCCATGTCAAAGTAATTGTATATATCCATTTTTGGGTTTCGGAGGATTGGAATAGCAGGAAGCTGGACCTGCTGAAAGGTCTTGTAAAGAGCTATCTCTAATGCAGTGTAGTATGTGATTTTAGTGTATATGTTGGAGAAGGCTATAAATCTAAAAACGAGTTTCCCTTCCAAGGGATATGAGCAAGTGCATTTTGGGCTCTCTTGCTGATCCGAAGGGCAGACGAGGTTTCCACAATTTGGCGATGGAGTAACGTAACTACTATGAGTTAATTCCGGTGGCACATTGCAGTACTGTGCTGAAGCTCCTGGCTGATTACAGTAAAAGTTTCCGTCGAGTCTGTGGACATCAAATATCGACGTGAGGACTCAGAAGACAGATGATCTCTGCGCTAATCACTACTTCACTATTTGGATTGCAATAAATTCAAGGAATTATCGATGCACTGGTGGCTATACTCACCGAATGTGTAGGTTGTCCCGGTTTGGCACATTAGCCATAGTTTGAATTCTGTTTTCCCGCACATCAACAAGAGTAAGGTTTGTGCTCAGCTCACTACCCAGGTCAAGCGTGCCATTGATCATGTTGAACCGCAGATGCCTGTTTCGATAAAAAGAACATGAGGATAACCAGTACTTCCCCAGGGAAAGCATACAAGGAATGCGTAATCAATGTTTACACTGCCTGCATTGAAGGAATGCTGAACAAAGATGTTGGTAGAACTCCTGATATCAGTAAGTTATTCAATTTCCTGCAACCAGAAAAAGGGTATCGAATCAATGAAAAGGTCTTATACAGACTCATATTCAGATAAGACTATAATTGTTCTGACTTCAAAGAATGTAGAGTAATACAAAGTAGTCAAGCTCATCAAGGTTGAGAACCAAGGTGGAATATCAGATTGATCAAATAAGTTGTTGCTCATGTCCCTGCAAAGCAACGAGTTTCGGTCAGTGGGCATCAAGTGCCATTGGCTTCTCATAGAATGTGCTACTACTCACACATAGGCGAGGGCATTCATTCCAGTTAGGTTTGGCAAGGGGCCATGCAGCTGGTTGTCATTTATTTGCCTGTAGAACAAACCTAATCATGAGAGTTCCTGGAGTTTCACCATAGCACAAACCCAAACCAGTTTTCTTTCAAAAAAAAATAAATAAAACACTAACAGCTCGCCAAGATTAGTAAGGTTATTGAGGTTGGAAGGAACTGCTTCAGTAAGTCTATTTTTGTCTAGGCGCCTGTACAAAACAAGAATCCAACAAGTTAAAAGTATGGACCTTTTTTTCCATGTTTAGTTCTGCAATTTTACTTACACAGCAGTTATGGTTGTGACAAGTCCTAGCGTTGGAGGAATGCTGCCTGTGAATTCATTGTGGTCAAAGAGCCTAAGCAAAGCAAAAGGAACAAAAGGTAATGTTTTTTCCAAAACAAATAGGCTGTAAAGAACGAAACGTTTGTGAGTAAATTTGTGTTCTAAAATTTATTTATATTCGTTTAATATATATAAGGTCACTTAAATGAATAAGATTGAATGCATATACATTTAACTCATTAATATTAATGAACAAAGATCGTGAACTATATTCCTGAACAATATCCATTAACAAGGTTTGTAAACTATATTTATCAACAAAACTCTTATCTATGACAAAAAAACTCTCAAGATAAATAAACAAGCATGTAACATCAAATTCACTAACTAATCAACAAACTTAAAAATATAAAAATTTCAAATAATTAAACAAATTCGAATTGAAAATTCGATAAAATTCAAACGAACTAAGCTTAAGCTCGTAAAAAAAGAACCAGACTAAACTTAAACAATCATTTACACAATTTGATTCATTTTTGGCTAGCTAGATTTGGTTATCTTATCAAGCAAGCTTGAACTACACAAAGCTTGATTTAGCTTAGCTCTTAGTGCGTGGGTGTTGCTATCTTGATTTAGCTTAGCTCGTTTACAACAACGAAGTGTGTGGAAACTTTCATGCTTTAGGAACATAAATATAAACTGCATAGGAGTGGAAAGGAAGTGTTTCTCGGTATCTTACACATGATTCAGAATCATCTTAGAGTGGAACAGTTGAGCTGGAATGGACCCAGATAAATTGTTGTTTCCAAAATGTCTGAGTTCAATAGAAAATTCTCACTCAAACTTGCTGAAATCTCACAAAGTAAACTGTATAACATTAATTGAACAACAAATAATCACGCACAAGTGCTGGCACTTAGTCAGCAAATCCAGGCCCAACTTTCTGCCATCGGAAATAGGGATTGAACCAGATATATTATTCCAGGTGGTCAAAAAAGAACAGCGATGTCAGATTGCCTATCTCACCAGGAATCGATCCGTTCAACCGGTTAGAGCCCACCGATCTGAAGAAACACAGATAGATTAAGAATATCAAGCTAAAATATCCTTCTTTGAGCAAAGAAATTTTGATCTTACAGGAATATGAGGCTTTTCAACATGCCTAACTCTGGAGGAATGGAACCACTGAAGCTGCAACCAAAAAGGATCCTGGATAAACAAAAGAACAAAGTTTCAGTTTGGGTGTTTAGCTTTACTTGGTTTAATTGCTAAATCTATCATCTACTCTACAACTTTTAATCTATCCAACTTAACTTTACAGACTGAAAAAATATATATATAATCACAACTCACAATCTTTGAAGCTTCACCAGGTTCCCAATGGTTCTTGGAATTTGCCCACCCAAACCATCATTGGAAGACAGATCCCTAGTGCCATAGTTAATAAGTTCATAGTTTCCTAAGGATTTGTAAAGGGATGAAAAAAAAACGGGGGAAAAAGGAACTGTAACATTTGATTTATCAGGTAACATACAAGTGCACCAACTCAGTCAAATTCTGGATGTCTTCAGAGAGAGTTCCTTTGATGTTTAAGCCAGGAAGAATTCTGAAAAAGAAGAATCACTCATATCAAAACAAATTTCCTAGAGTTTGTCTTTTCCATTATATTTTTCAGAACTTACAATTTTTTTATGTGAAGATTCGAACAGTTGAGTCCAACCCAGTTATTACCACAAGGATCTGAACCTACCCAGCTTGTTGGTTTGTTCTGCCAATAACTAGATATACTATACAGAGCAAGAGCTATTCGAGCAGAGAATAAACAAACGACATCACAGGCCGGTTTAAGTGAAATATATGCAGCAAAATAATGCAGAGTCCAGAGAAATAACGTGAACTTTACCTTCACTGGTGAGTGTCTGTGTCTCTGATGAGACGTTTAGAGTGCAAAGTTTAAGATGAACAGCAGCAGCAGGCGTTTCAGGTTCAGTTCTTGATGCAGGAATCCCATGTTATGGCACAAAGCTTTGGAGAATCAATACCATGCACTTTAGAAGCTAGATTCATTAAACAAATGGCAGGGAGCCTGATGGATGATCAAGTTTCTTAGAGGGAGACTTTTCCATCACTCTGCAGGTCAAGTCCGCCCTCCATATTGGACTTTTCGTGGGAACTTGAGGCTAACTGAAAAAGAACATGAAAGATTAAGAGTGTAAAATATCGCTTATGGTTTTATATTTTAAGTTGTAAAAATATGAAGGAAAAACAGTGTGGCTCTTAGACATTCTCAAAGAATCAATTCCTTATTCAATGACATTGATGGTTTATTCTTAAATTTTTAAAATATTTTTTAAATGAATTCAGCATAATTAGTCCGCCCTATGAAAATTTTCAAAAATAAATTATCAGAATAAATCAGTAAGTAGTCATAATGAACGACAACTCAGCATTTTTATATAATTGTCTATTAAAAAAATTAATTTGTTGAACCTAAAATCGAATTTTAAGATTTATGAGAAATTCAAACCATTACTGGGGCCTGATTTATTCTTAAATGAATCAATGCTGGGTGGGTTTGCATCAAATGAATAGCATTACCTGTTTTTGAATAATTTGATCACGAAGTCATCTAAAATAAAAAAAATTCCCAATTCCTTTAAATAATAATAAGAATCAGCATTTACACACCCATTTATAATCCTAATACTTTTCGAGGAGGTATAGTTACACCTACAAAGCTTTTCCATGTTAGTACCCACATGTTCTAGATCCAAAGCCCAACCTTCTGAGCTAGTCTAAGCTCAGTCATTCCGATTCAAAGTTGAGTCACTTTGTGTCAGAGATGAGATCAATCATTCAGAGTACGAGCAAAGCTAAACCATTTTAAGGTACGTAATTTAGGGTTGAAAAATAATAATTAACATTGATTAAGTTAAAATATAATTTCGAAAAAAAACTAAGTCAAAGTTTGAAAAAATGATTTTGAAATGTTAAATTAAAGTAAAAAAATAATTTTGAAAAATTAAGTTAAGATTTAAAAAAAAGATTTTGAAATAGTTAAAGTTTTGAAAAAAGTGATTTTGAAAAATTAAGTTAAAGTTTAAAATAATGATTAAGTTAAAGTCCAAAAAAAATAATTTTGAAAATTTAAGTTAAATTTTTAAAAACAATGATTTTTAGAAAATTAAATTAAAGTTTTTTAAAACAATAGTTTTGAAAAATTAATTTAAAGTTAAAAAATGATTAAGTTAAAGAAAGAAAAAAATGATTTTGAAAAATTAGGTTAAAATTTAAGAAAAACTGATTTGAAAAATTAAGTTAATGTTTAAAAAAATAATTTTAAAAAATTAAGTTGAAGTTTAATTTGGTAGAATTAAGTTGAAAATTTAGTTAGGTAAAATTTAGTAAGTTGAGAATTTAATTAGGTAAACTAATTAAGTTGAAAATTTTAATTAGGTAGAACTAATCAAGTTGAAAATTTTAATTAGGTAGAATTAATTAAGTTGAAATTGGTTGGGGTTTGACTAAATTTTAGGTCTGACATCTCACCTATTTCTAAATTATAAAACAGGGAACCGTATCTATTTTGTGAGATGTTGTTAATTTTATCTTTAAATTTAGGTTTAAATTCTAAGAGTTGATTGAACCTTGAGTTAGATTCAAATTTAACAACTAGTAAATTAAAAACATATTTCAATAATCAACTTACAAATAGTGGCGAGGCACAGGGTTCTTTTTGGGTATTGGAACAACATTACTTTCTAGTCAAACCATTTTAAGAAATTATACTTTACCATTTGAGATATCCTGGTCTAACTAGTCTAGGATATGACTAGATAGTTTTGCTAGTTCCACCGGGTTAAGTAGACCAAATAGGGTACTCCTTACCCTACCTGATTTCTTAGACAATCTTTCCTAATGTACTATCATCTCGTCCCACCCTAGTACTAAGATGAGCAAGTATTAATCAAGTCAAGTCCTTATTTAACCATTTCTACCCTAAGCATGACAATTGATAGAAAAGAAATAAACACACAATCAAGCATGCAAAAATCATTTAATAATATAAATGGTCTTTCTATAGGCTCCCCCTGGATTATAACCTCAATATGGTCTATCTAGGTAGTAGATTTGACCCTTGGGGATCTAGTAGTAATTTGGTCCAGCTTGATTAGTCAAGCTTGTCTTAGGGGCCCATGCTTGAACTCGAATGCTATTGCGGTTCACAAGTGAAATGTACGACTTAAATTGCGAGTTGACTTTGTATCCAAGTCTGGATCAGTTGTATACGACCTTTTGTTTTTCAAGAATCATGTTAAAATTCTTGGAACCCAAAGTAAATCATTCCAAGGATTCCCTAAATTTCTTGATTTGAGTTTTCAAGGTAGAATTCTCTTCCTCAAGTTGCTGAATTTGAGTTGAAGTTCCATCTTAAACTGTCTCAGTCAAGGACTTGGGTGAGTCTCCTCCTTAAGGACTTTTACCTCCTTTGGAAGGGACTTGACTCAACATTGGCCTTAGCCAACTTATGAGATAGGTAAGATGCCAGATCATATAGTTCATTTTCAGAATAACCACTTACAGTGAGTTTTCACCCTTCGAAAATGGATATAGATCTGTGATGTCTTTCGGGCTCAGCTCCTGTCTTGGACTCCAACTCGGTGTCAACTTGGGTCGTCAAAGCGAGGAGGTTTAAGTGGACCAATTCTTCTTATCTGAGTCCTCCGAGGAAGATTCATCCCATGTAGCTTGAAGTTCCTTCTTTCTTCATTGCTTCTTTGCCTCCTTCAAGTTGGGATACTCATATTTGAAGTGTCATTTCTTATTGCACCCATAACAGGTTACTTCTGACTTGTTCTTCTGGCTCAAGGTTAGTTCAGTTGGAGTCTCTTTTGATTGAACTCCCTTTTTTGACTTGAGGAACTTTTCTTCAGGTATATTTTCTGCACTAAATTGACTAGTTCGGCGGTGAAATCCTCATCAACTTCGGAATCTGATTCGGTTTCGGATTCAGGTTTTGGTTGTGGCTTCTTCTTTGTCTTGAGTTTACCTACAACCAACACTATGTTGGTGATTATGCGTCATCAAGAGGAGGGTAAATTGCCTCTGAAAAATATAAACACTCTTTTATTTTTTCTTAACAAAGATGGAGATTAGATTAAAAGCAAGATAAACATAAGAATAAGCTAAATAAAGAAAAAAAAGGAGGCACAATTAATTTACTTGGTTTGCAACCGAGAATGTTGCTAATCCAAGGTAAAATATAGCTTGATCTCCTGATTAACTCCTTGGGGGCGGAGAAGCCTCTTACACAAATGAAGAACTCAAGAAAACAGTGGAAGATTATAATGAAATTCATGTACAATTGAATTAATATTTGTAACTAAGCTATGGGGGCTTATTTATAGCCCCAATCAAGTCTATCTGAATGCTGATGTGGCCCTACACGGGCGCCCGAGAGCATAGGGGTGTCTGACACGTGGCTTAGGGGTTATCCGCTTTGTAACATTCGTAAACGGCTAGTTGTGGATGACTTTCAGCTTCTCGGGTGCCTATATGCACTGGGGCGCCGGGGAACAAGGGCACCCGAGTGCATAGGGGCGTCCCCATTCACGGGCTCCAGAGTTGACTCAGGCTCCCAAGTGACTTTTGGTTAGCTTTTTGCTGACCATTCTCCAACGGGTCTTCTTGGGTGATTTCATGGTTTCCGAAGTTGGGCTCACCCAAACTCTCCTTCGGTCTTCTCCTCGAGCAAGTTTCCTCCCGGCTTCTCATCTCTCGGACGTGGCGCGCATCCTTCTCACTCCACCGGTGTACTCTTCCACAGACCTCAGTGTCCCTCGGATGCATCGAGCACTTCGACTCCCTTCCCGTGTCATCCTTCTCGACCGCTGTGTCTTCCGCTTGACTTCCTGTGCTCTTAAGCTCTTACAGACTTAGACACAGAGATTAAACACAATAGGACCTTATTGGTGCAATCGACCTAAGTTAGATCAGATAGATCATGAGTTTTGATGTGTGTGTCAATATGATTAAGTTAGGTTTTCATATTGGTTTGATATGTGTATTTAAGTCATGCAGGACTTGGTAAACCACACATGAGGAATAATAGAGTGTGCATCCGAGGGACAAGAGCCAAAGGAAGAGGACTTCAAAGAGCAAGCCAAAGGAAGAGGACTTCAAAGGGCAAGCCACGGAAGAAGACTTCAAAGGCATACGTGAAGGATGACATGGAGACAAGTCACGGGCTTGTGTGCATCCTGTGGGATCGTTGTAATCGTTAGAGGGGGGAGGGTGAATAGCGATTACGTAAAAATTTTCAAAAAAATCGGAACACAACGGAAGAATTAAAAAGCACAATGCTAACACGTTTCTTTTTTACTTGGTTCGGAGTCTTTGACGGCTCCTACTCCAAGGCCCACAATCCTTGACCACTTTTATTGGGCAATTCTATAAGTCAAAGAAGTATTACAAATATTTAAGTTGATTACAAAATTTGAACAACGAAATAAAATATACTGACGACACCGGAAGGATCGCAGAATGTCTTGGGCGGCATGTCATCGATCTTGATCATTTGCGGCGCAGAAGAACTCGAGCACAAAAGAATTTTGAAGAGCGTTGGCGTGCTTGAGTTGCAAGAAGGCTTCTTTGCGTTGAATGGAATTGATTATGGAAAGCAAGGGGTGAAGCCCCTTATATAGGTAGTTCTCGGGCGCCTGAGGCTTGTGGGGCGCCTGACACGTGTCACGAATCTGTCACGTCCTTATCCGCAGACTCGGCCAAACTCCTATCCTTTGATCTTGGGTGCCTGGGATCCCTAGGATGCTAGATGGCTCACGGGCGCCTGAGTTGTTGACGTGGCAATCTGCCAGCTCAGCCGAACTCACCCGCTAGAACAAGCCATCTGGGGCTCCTGATAACTATCATGCGCTTGGCTTCTCGGGCGCCTGACTCCTCTCAAGCACCTAGAATGCAGTGGTAAAGAACTCTTCACTCCTGCAACCACGGTGTTGGGACCTTGTCGTTTAGCTAGAGGGGGGGGTGAATAGCACTTTTTGATTTTTCCTCCTACAAGTTGTTAGTGCGCAAGTGGAATGGCAAAAACTAAAACTAACAACTAAGAAAGACACACCAATTTACGTGGTTCGAAGATGAAACTCCTACTCCACGGCTACCCGTAAGGTGGACGATTCTGATCCTTCGGTGGATGATTCCACGGAACACCTCCGGCTAGCTCTTGTCGCTCCTTGTGGGTGGAGAAACCTCGCCACAATCGTTTGACACTACCTGAGCACTTGTAGGCTACTAATAAGCTTTGACCAAGCTTGTTTCGCCAAGAAGAAGTAGCCAAACATGAGCTCTCTTAAATAGAGCTCGATATTGTTTTAACTGTTACCTGTCGACTGCCCCTGGGGCAGTCAACTGGTCCTCGCGAATTCGAATGTCACCGCCTATCGATTCGCATACTGGTCGACACCAGCCGACTGCATCAGTCGACTGGTCCTCCACCAGTCGACTGATCTCTCTGTGCTCTACCTCTGTCGACTGATCAAGCATCAGTCGACTGCCACCTAAGGTTTCCCTTCCCGAGTACAATCCTCTCAGCATTCAAACCCTAGGATTTCTCTTCCCGAGTACAGTTCTCTCAGCACTCAAATTCTCACGATTCAGTTGACTCTTCATTCAGTAGCCTCAACCTGTTTCCTTCAAGCCTTCTTTGACTTTGGCTCTCGTCCCTCGGTTGCATGCAAGCCCACGGCTTGTCTCCTATGCCACCCTTCACGTATGCCTCGAAGTCCGCTTCCCTCAGCTCATCATCCCTGCTCCAGCAGCCTTGATCTGTCACCTTCAAGCCCTCTTCGAATTTGGCTCTTGTCCCTCGGATGCATTCAAGCCCATGGCTCATCCTCCCATGTCATCCTTCGTGTATGCCTTGAAGTACGCTTCTCTCGGATCATCGCCCCTGCTTTGTCCACGGTCCCTCGGATGCATACAAGCTCACGGCTTGTCTCCACACACCATCCTTCACTGGACCCGAAGACGTCCAACTAAGTCAATGTGTATCCTGCAAACCTGCACACTCACATACACATATTAGATCAACATGAAAACCCTAACTTAATCATATTGACATACACATCAAAACCCATGATCTACCCGATCACACTTGGGTCAATTGCACCAACACAGGGTTAGTCCAAGAACAATATATAATATAAATAATTGAATAAATCACAGCCGGAGCTGTCTTGGTTCTGACTTTGGATTTCAAAATGAAACCCTAGGTCTTGTAAGTACCCCTGGTTGATTTTGATATGATCAACCAATTTAAGTTAGGTCCTGGTATGTTTAATCCCTCTGCTAAGTGTGCAGGAGTTTAGGTACGGAGGAAGTCGAGCGTAAGACGTAGCGGACGAGAAGGATTGTGTGGGGAAGTGAGCGACGGGCTCGGTACAATCCGAGGGGCGCGGAAGCTGCGGAAGAGTACGCCGGTGGAGCAAGAAGGGCGTGCGCGATGTCCGAGGGACAAGAAGCTGAGAGGAAGGACGCTCGAGGGGCGAAAGGCCGAAATCGGGTTCGGGTGAGCCTAACTCCGGTTGGCCGGAAATCACCTAGAAGATAAACCAAAAGACTGGTCAGTTTGACCAAGTCAAACCAGGTACCTGAAACAAAAAGAATTTTATTTATTGCTATGAAAATTCGAACCAGCAACCTCGCCTACTTATATCACCAACCTTACCAACTAGGATAAAGAAAAGATGTAATTAAAATTGTTGCGAGCAGATGATAAAATTTATCTGTTGCGAGCAGAAGACAAAGTTATCTCTTAAAGGATAACTTTATCCTTTAATCAGATCCAATGGATGCAGTTTAATCCCATCCAAGATCAATCATCCAGATTACATCCATGGATCAACGGTCAAGAGAAAATTCCTCAACAATCAACAATCCAGATTTATTCTCTTAGGCTATAAATAGACTTAGAGTTTCACCTTTTCATTCATTCATTTTTATTCATTCTTGTAAAATCTCTAAAAGTCTAGCGTGCTATTTTTGTAAGGCTTCTCCGCCACAAGGAGATTTTTATTGAGCGTCCACTGCCTTGGAAGCAACGTTCTCAGTTGCGACCAAGTTTCTTTTTTAAAGACAAGTGCCTCCACTTTCATAATTTTTTTTCGTCTATTCACCCCCTCTAGCCGGTCCAACCCGATCCAACAAGTGGTATAAGAGCCAAGGTTGCCGTAGAAGGACTAACCGCCGACTGCAGCAATTTCGAGAAAATGGTTGGAGCCGTAATCTACCCGTCGAAGTTTGAGGGGGAGTTCGCGATGTGGAAGCGCCGAATGCAGGTATTTTTTAAAACTGATATTGAATTGCTAATAATTATGAAAAATGGGTTTTTAGTTCCTAAAGACAACAACGATAAAAATAAAGAAATAGAGTCGTGGACCAAGAAGGAGAAATCAGACTTTGAAGCAAATGGCAAAGCTAAAGTTCATCTACTAGGCGTTCTTCTCGCGCAAGAAGTTAACCGCATCGAGAATTACAACTCGGCAAAAGAGGTCTGGGAGAAATTCCTGGAATTGCATGAAGAAAAGAATAAGAAATCAGACATCACCGCACTGAACACTGAAGGATCGATTACGGTACGCTAGAGTGGGGTGAATAGCATTTCGACGATTCTTTTCACCTACGTTGTTAGTTGCGCAGCGGAAATACAAGCAAAATAAAACTAACAACAATAAACAAATGCTAACAAACCGTATTTACTTGGTATCCACCTCGGCCGGGCGACTAATCCAAGAATCCGTCAGTGGATCACTCCCCGGATAACCTCCGGCTAGCCCTCATCGCTCCTTGTTGATGGAGAAACCTCGCCACAACACCAAACAGACCTCTGAGCACAAAGAATACTATCTTGCCTTTAACCAAGACAAGATTCGTCAAGAATCTCAGCCACCACGAAGTCCTCTTTAAATAGGACTCGGGCTGAAACCCTCGCTACCAGTCGACTGCCTCCAGGGCAGTCGACTGGTGCCACTGAAATTCGACCGTTGCACTCCAACGTTCGAATTCTCAGCCAACTCACCAGCCACCTACCAGTCGATTGCCCCCAGGGCAGTCGACTGGTCCCAGGGCCGAGACCTTTCTGTGAGTTCCATCAGTCGACTGCCCCTAAGCCAGCCGACTGGCCTACTCACCCACCTAAGGTTACCGTTCCTGAGTACATTCCACTCCGCACTCAAACCTTAGGATTTCCCGAGTACAATCACACAGCACTCGTACCCTCACGACTCAACTAACTCCTCCTCCGCAGCCTCGACTGTTGCCTCGCGCCCTCTTCATCTTCGGCTCCCGTCCCTCGGATGCACGTAAGCCTCCAGCTTGCCTCCATGCCATCCTTCATGCATGCCTCGAAGTTCGCGCCTATCAGCTCATCGTCCCTGCTCTCCAAGGTCCCTCAGGTGCACACAAGCCTCCAGCTTGTCTCCATACCACCCTTCACCGTACCGAGGCCGTCCAGTCAAGTCCATATGTGTAACCTGTACTACCTGCACACTCAACATACATATATGAGATAACAAGGGTAAACCTAACTTAAACCCTTTGCCCAAACATCAAAACACTTGGTCACTCCGGACCACAGATTGCCTCAACAATCTCCCCCTTTTTGATGTTTGGCAATACGTTTAAGTTAGGGAAAGCAAAATAGTAGTCAATAGCAAAAACAATGATAAAATCATGCATATGCAATGCATACTTGGATCCTATCCCAAGGCATCCCACACCTAACCCTCCAAGTTAGGAATTTTCTACACCTAACCCTCCAAGTTAGGATTTTTCAACACCTAACCCTCCAAGTTAGGACTTTTCACGGGCTTTTTAAAGCTTCTCCCAAGCTCCCCCTACATTGGACTTACAAAGGCTTTTTAAGAACCTCTCCAAGGTTCCCCTTACGCCAAGAATGAAGCAACCATGCTCCCCCTTAATTTTAGCTCCCCCTAAACCTAGGGTTTCTAGTAAAGGTGTGTTTGGTTTCCCAAATTAAACCCAACACTTCTCCCCCTTTGCCTAACATCAAAAAGAGCCCAACAATATTCAAATTATTGGTTCTTTCAATCCCCAATGACCATAAACAATGTGTACTAGCCCCCCATACACTTGTTTTGCATCATTTGGACCCCAAACCAGCTGCTGATACAAAAATTAGCCCTGACCAGTCGACTGCCAAAATGGCAGTCGACTGATACTCTGAAAGTCTGAAATTTTAGCATTTCTGACGAAATTCAGAAATGCGTCAAAAATTCCACAAATCTCCAAAAATTCCCAAATTTTGTGTAGAGGTTTGTGGTACCCATATCTACTTGGGAAAAATACATTCCAAAATGTATCTATCGCCATTCCCAAGTTTGACACAAAACTCAAAAACTAGCAAAACGGTTCACTCAACCCTTAACCAAAAGTCCGAGTTTTGGTTTCCCCTTGATGTCTCCGCCCATGCCAACCCACAATGTGTCCCTAGCATTGATTTACATGACAATTACACACCAAAAACTAATTTTCATGCAATATGCCCCTAATGTCATATTTCCATGCATGAGACTCAAAAACACCGTGCCAAAACCCAAGAATTGAGACTCAAGCCCGTCTCCAATTCCTTTGGCACACTCCATGGTCGAACTAGACCTCTAGGAGCACCCCCTCCCAAGGTCCACTCACCATATATCCCATAGGCTCCTAGAGCTCCCCCTTTAGCTCTTAGCCCTAGCCACCTCCCTAGGTGACTCAACAACCACTAGACCACATCGGTGTTCCCCCGGTGACTCTTGGCCTACAAACTCAACCCTCTTAACCTTAGACACCTTATCTTTGGTTAAGTCATTTCTTTTTCCTGTAAATGACACCCCTTTGCCATTTTGGACTCCCCCTTCTTGCCATAATCATATGCTACCCTAGCATATTTCTTTCCCTTGGCATGAGAGTTCTTAGACCGGTATCCCAACCCCGATCTATCATTGGTGCGGTTTAACCCACCCAACACCATATCTAAACCCTTAAATCCAATAGTGAATCTTTCTAGGGTTTTCTCTAACCTATCAAGATTTTCCCTTAAAGCTTGAATTTTCCTTTCTAGATTCCTAAATCTAGAATCCATATGTCCACTTTGGACATTCCTAGACCTACCCTCCTTTCTAGGCACATTCCTTCCCTTCTTGGGCTTAGTGCCTCGTTCCTTAGGTACAAAGACCCTAGGTTGATCATGATGCATGGATGTATAATTAATTCTATTTTTATTATGCATAAAGGAACTTGAATTAGAATCATATTTTGGCTTAAGGTTAGGAGTTACCTTCCTTACCTTTGAAGTTCCTCCTTGATGTGGGCTTCTTCTCTTCTTCCTTTCTTCTTTCTCCCATCTCCTCAAGTGCTCCATTTTCTTTAGTTCACCTTTTCTAGGACACTTGGTGTGAAAGTACCCTAGCTCTCCACATGTGAAGCAACGGATTTTCTTCCCTTTCTCTTGGGATTCTCCAATCCTGCACTTCATGTTAGAGTTAAACGGAATTGAACTGAGTGTAGATTTTACCTCCTTTTTACCTTTTGGACACTTGTCCTTGTAGTGCCCCTTTTTCATTGCACCCAAAGCATGTGATGTGCTCTTTCTTCTTTGCTTTGGTGGAGGTGGAGGCTAGGTTGACTTCTTCAACCTTGGAGGAGGTGGATGCTTCCTCTTGATCAGGGATTGATGAGGGTCTCTTCTCCCCCTCAATTTTTGAAGTTGATACGTCCTCTTCTTCTCTTGAGGAGGTTGATGATCTTTCACTTAATTCCTCCTCTTCACTTGAAGAAATTGACACTTCACTTGATGATGTGGATGATTCATTTTTCTCCTTTTCTTGAATCATGGAGCTCACTTCATTAGAATCTTCTATTGGATGAGCTTGGATGGTGTTCTTATGAAAATCTTCTATTTTGTTCCACAATTCATGCGCATTTTCATATGCCCCTACACCACCCAAGACATTGTTAGGCAAAACATTTATTAATACATCAATTACCTTCTTGTTTGCCCTTGCTAGGTCTTGTTGTTCTTGATTCCAATACATAGGCCTAAGCCATTTCCCGTGCTTATCCTTTGGAATTTCATAGGGTTCTTCAAGCACCACCATACACTCCCACTCCATTCCAAACCATTTTTTCATCCTCGCCCGCCAATAGTCGAAATCTTCATGATCGTAGGGCGGCGGAGTGTAGATGTCGTCCCCCAACTTATCTTCCATCTTCTCTTCTCCTCTAGTGTTTGCTCCTTTGGCGATTAGTCCAATAAGAGCGGTCCTTCACTCTAATACCAACTAAAGGATCGATTCCGGTACGCTAGAGGGGGGGGGGTGAATAGCGTTTCGACGATTCTTTTCACCTACGTTATTAGTTGCGAAGCGAAAATACAAGCAAAATAAAACTAACAACAATAAACAAACGCTAACAAACCGTATTTACTTGGTATCCACCCCGGCCGGGTGATTAATCCAAGAATCCATCGGTGGATCACTCCCCGGATAACCTCCGGCTAGCCCTCATCGCTCCTTGTGGGTGGAGAAACCTTGCCACAGCACCAAGCAGACCTCTGACCACAAAGACTACTATCTTGCCTTTAACCAAGACAAGATTCGTCAAGAATCTCAGCCATCACGAAGCCCTCTTTAAATAGGGCTCGGGCTGAAACCCTCGCTACCAGTCGACTGCCCCCCCAGGGCAGTCGACTGGTGCCACTGAAATTCGACCATTGCACTCCAACGTTCGAATTCTCAGCCAACTCACCAGTCACCTACCAGTCGACTACCCCCAGGGCAGTCGACTGGTCCCAGGGTGGGACCTTTCTGTGAGTTCCATCAGTCGACTGCCCCTAGGCCAGTCGACTGGTCTACTCACCCACCTAAGATTTCCGTTCCTGAGTACATTCCACACAGCACTCAAACTTTAGGATTTCCCGAGTACAATCACACAGCACTCGTACCCTCACGACTCGACTGACTCCTCCTCCGCAGCCTCGACTGTTGCCTTCGTGCCCTCTTCATCTTTGGCTCCCATCCCTCGGATGCACGTAAGCCTCCAGCTTGCCTCCATGTCATCCTTCACGCATGGCTCGAAGTCCGTGCCCATCAGCTCATCGTCCCTGCTCTCCAAGGTCCCTCAGGTGCACACAAGCCTCCAGCTTGTCTCCATGCCACCCTTCACCGTACCGAGGCTGTCCAGTCAAGTCCATATGTGTAACCTGTACAACCTGCACACTCAACATACACATATGAGATAACAAGGGTAAACCTAACTTAAACCCTTTGCCCAAACATCAAAACACTTGGTCACTCCGGACCATAGATTGCCTCAACAAGGAAGATCCAACTCGACGATGAGTCCTCGTCAGAAGAGTCGGAAGGTCAAGAATACGCGGGACTTGAGCTGATGGCAAATCATCAAGAAGGGAGCACTAATGAAGGGGGAGAGACGTCAGAAGAAATCGACGACGAAGAAAGAACCTCGCTTTTCGAAAGCGACCCGGTAAGTGAGATTTGTTTTCTTCCTCATGATCAATTATATGCAGGAGTTAAAGCCTTGCTCAAATATAATAGTAGATTAGAAAACGAAAATTTGAAATTAAAAAATGAATTGACACTTACTTCCTCTTCTGAAATTTTGAAAAACGAAAATGATAATTTGAAAAACTTAGTGCAAAAATTAGAACTTGATATTGCATATTTACGCCAAAAGAAAAATAGCTTTTCTAATAATTTAAATTGGTATTTTAAAAATAAGGGTCAATTTAAAAAGGTGCACAAAAGCTATATTCCGCCTAAGTTTTTATTAATCCTGTAGACAGGAACTTATTTTGGGTTCCTAAATTTGTATTAAACTAATAATTTTTTTTGGTTATTATATATGTGCGCATTTTGTTTCTCTAACAAAAATTATGTCTTTATTTTTTTTATGCACAATTATGCTGTCTATCTACTGGAACTTCTTTTAAAATTTTTTGAATATTTTTTTCCCTCGAAATTTTAAATTAAGAGTTTAGGGGAAAGACTTATTACAAATTTTTTTTCCAAATTTTTCGAAGTATTTTTTCCAATTTTTTAAAATTTATTCTTCAAGAACTATTATGTGTTGGTTTGTCATTTTTTGGACTTGATGAACGAATTTAAAACTCAAAATTTTTTTCCAAACTCATATCTTCATCTTCGACTTTAACAAAAATATTCAGATTTTTTTCCGAATTTTTATGAATTGTTTATCGAAATATGATTTTTTTTCAAAATTCGATAGAAAAATATTTTGACAGGATTCGATTTTTTTTGGAGCTCCTCATCAGCTGTGGATTTTATGAATTTTTTTTATTTAAGTCATTTTTTTAAAAAAAATGGAATTAACTTTGAAAAAATATGCCATTTTAAAATTTGAAAAATCTATGGCAACGCGATTTTTTTTCAGTTAGAATATTTTTTATCGCACTCAAAAAATTTTTCTTCTTCCCTACTTATATTTCCCAATTTTTTGATGTGATCAAAGGGGGAGGAATAGTATTATGTTAAGGGGTAGAATTTTAATTTACTCAAAATTTAAGTTTTTTTGAACTTAAACTGTTTACATTATTATACATGTTTTTTTTTTGATTACCCTAACTTAACTCGGAGTGATGCACATCAAAAAGGGGGAGATTGTAAGTACCCCTGGTTGATTTTGATGTGATCAACCAATTTAAGTTAGGTCCTGGTATGTTTATCCCTCTGCTAAGTGTGCAGGAGCTTAGGTACGGAGGAAGTCGAGCGTAAGACGTAGCGGACGAGAAGGATTGTGCGGGGAAGTGAGCCGACGGGCTCGATACAATCCGAGGGACGCGGAAGCTGCGGAAGAGTACGCCGGTGGAGCGAGAAGGGCGTGCGCGATGTCCAAGGGACGGGAAGCCGGGAGGAAGGACGCTCGAGAGGCGAAAGGTCGGAGTCGAGTTCGGGTGAGCCTAACTTTGGTTGGCTAGAAATCACCCAGAAGATGAACCAAAAGACTGGTCAGTTTGACCAAGTCAAACCAGGCACCTGAAACAAAAAGAATTTTATTTATTGCTATGAAAATTCGAACCAGCAACCTCGCCTACTTATATCACCAACCTTACCAACTGGGATAAAGAAGAAATGTAATTAAAATTGTTGCGAGCAGATGATAAAGTTATTTGTCTGTTGCGAGCAGAAGACAAAGTTATCTCTTAAAGGATAACTTTATCCTTTAATCAGATCCAATGGATGCAGTTTAATCCCATCCAAGATCAACCATCCAGATTACATCCATGGATCAACAGTCAAGAGAAAATTTCTCAACAATCAACAATCTAGATTTATTCTCTTAGGCTATAAATAGACTTAGGGTTTCACCTTTTCATTCATTCATTTTTATTCATTCTTGTAAAATCTCTAAAAGTCTAGCGTGCTATTTTTGTAAGGCTTCTCTGCCACAAGGAGATTTTTATTGAGCGTCCACTGCCTTGGAAGCAACGTTCTCAGTTGCGACCAAGTTTCTTTTTTAAAGACGAGTGCCTCCACTTTCATAATTTTTTTTCATTTATTCACCCCCTCTAGCCGGTCTAACCCGATCCAACAGGTCACACCGACGCCTACTGTTTCCTCTTCTAGGGAACGCATCCTCACCTACTCCTCTCAGGAGAAGTTACCTTTTGCCAAATGGCTCCTCCGGTTAGACTTTTGCTTGGCCTACGAGATTGCCAGATCTCGAGATGTTCGTTCCTCCGCCCGCCTCTACTTCTGTCCGCAATCCTAGCTCGGCTAAGACTCCAGCCCAATCTTCCGGATCAAGATTTCGTTGCCCAGTCCACCACCAGAACTTCTTGCTCAACCACACAGGTCAAGACTTCGTGCCTAGGTGAACTAGGACTTTCTTGCACACTTGGTAAATCCATTAGATAACAATACACACTTAACTTTGAACCCTTTGCAATTATCAAAACCAGGTTCGATCTGGTGCTTCCGGCACCAACAATCTCCCCCTTTTTGATTTTGGCAACACCGTTAAAATGTTAAGTTAAAAAAGACAGAAGACATATGATAATTATGTACTAGAAAGAAAGAACAAGTAGATTTTCTACTCTCCCCCTTAATCAATTCTCTCCCCCTTTTTCATTGGAGTTAATTTTTGAAAAACTTAGCAAAAATTCGAAATGTTGCATAAGGCTTCTTTTAAGTTGAAAATCTCCCCCTGAATCTTTTGAAACTATACAATTTTTCTATTTAAAGTTTTTCCAAAAAGATTTTGAAGACTTTGAGAAAAATAAGTTTTGAAAAATTTCTAACTCAATGATTTTCTCCAACAGAATTTTCTGAATTGAATTATATTTTCTAAAAATAACTTTTCAGAAAAAATTGAGTAAGAAACTAAAAAGATTATTTTGTGACAAACAAATAATTTTAACTTTAATTTTTTTGTAACTTGATTTTCAAAGAACAATTTTTAAAATAATTTTGAAATGTGATTCTTTCGTACAATAATTTTGAAACTTTGATTTTTTTCGAAACCAAGGAAAAAATTACTTGACTTGGAAAAATTATTTTAACTTGACTTTTCTTCTCTCCCCCTTTGTCATATATCAAAAAAATATAAAAAAATGATTGGCTTTAAAAAGACAGTTATGTATCAGAGCCTACTTGATTTATAAAAATGATGAAGGAAACTGTAGCAAGTAATTGAATTGATCTTAGTTTAATCCAAGTAACAAATTTTGAACTCGGTTAACATACTAGTGAGTCCAAACATGAAAAACCTTTTCATAAAAAATTGATTAACCTCTTTCGATCTCTGTCTAACCCAGTTAGCTATTTACTAACTGTTATATAACAACAGTTTTCACTAGGGTTAGTCAAGTTAAGTAGTCTGATCAAGTTAGACTTTCTAAGCTTGAATACTTAACTTGATTGTTGTTCAAATGTATTTATCGCCCCAACTGCTCTTGATGTACTAACTTAAAGCATCTTGATTCAAGGCATAGACCTAAGCATCTCAACCCAATCTAGGTTATCAATCAAAGTACTCTAATGTGCTTGTGAGATGCTGGCTTCTAGATCTATAGGAGCATGCAATTCTAGAGTTAAGTCCTAAACTAAGCCCATTGCGTAGAAAAATGCTAGTTTTGAAGGGGATAAAAGTTTTTTATAAAAATATAAGTCAGAAAAATATTTTAAAAATCAAAACTTAGTTGAAAAAATGAATTTTCTTAAAACAATATGAAAGTATATATTGTTTTTTGAAAAATTAAAGAAAAACAGTGTTACAAAATAGTTCTATTCTACTAAGCACATTCCTAACTGATAATCAACTTAAAGTGCATAAATCTAAAGTGGATAATCAAGTCAATTTTACAAACAAGGAAAGTCAGAAAGCAAATCCCTGGTACAATAGTAAGCTAAGAAGACGAGCCCGGATGCCAAGAGGGGCCAGGGTACCATGACCGAAACATCGACATCATCTCCTCATGTCGGGCCTGGTTTATTGCGAGCCTCTCATCATGTCTGCCCTGGTCTATTGCGAGCCTCTCATCATATCGGGCCTGAAGAGCATCCATCTGCTCGACATGATGGGCCTCCATCTCCTCTCGAAGACTATGAACCTCTATCTCTATACGTGTGAGGCACTGGTCCGTAGTCATCATAGGGGGTGGTGGTGGAGACTCTCTCAGCTGCTCCTCGATCTCAGCGACGAGATCTACTACATCAACATCCACCTCGTCATCTGAGTCGATCTAGGTTGGAGCACCTCGTCGTCTCCAAGATATGACCCCAGTGGCCGAGATATCTACAACGGCTAGGGAAAAGTTCCTAATTCCTAGTTTGTCAAACTCGGTCATCGTGATGATCTCACCGGCAGAAACATCACGACCGTAATGATGAAAAAGTGCGGTCAGGATGTGGTAGTAGGGGGTCCGCACTCTCAAGTGAGTGGAGATGCTAGACGTATAGATGATCATCTGGAACATATCTAGACCGATGTGTATGTTTAGATGATGGATCATCGCGTAAAGCAAGAATGAGTGAAAGGGATGCATAACCGCTACATCCCGCGAAGTCAGGGGATGAATGCAGCGAACCAGGACTCGATAGAGGGCGTAGTCTTGGATGCGTAGATCGACGGATCAAAAATTCTGAATCGTCGGATCTCTCTCACGTCTGAAAAAATAAGAGTGAAGAAGATCGAGGGTAACGTGGGAGTAAGGGGCAGGAAAGGGAAGATCCTTAGGAGGATAACAAGAGAAGGTGGACTGAGAGGGTCATTGTCCAAGAAATCTAATAAGTAAAGACGAAGAAATGGTAAGTGGAAGGGTCTGAATAGTAGTAGTATAACAGAAATCATCAACTTTGATCAAGTTGTTATAAAACTCGGCACACAAAGTAGCGTTAATAGAATGATTACAGTATACTAGTCGTTCTAGTTGGTAGTAGGTAATGACATCAATAGCTGTAGGACAAGATTGGGTAAAGAATCCCCTATTCAGATAACAAGTCTTTATGGGTTTGTACGTAGTGGTAGCAAATTTATTGAAAAGAGTTAATGTAGGAAACCTAAGGTTGGGGCTAGGTTCGGTACCGAGGTCGGTTTCAACAGGACGACGTTTGCTAATAATAATCAACAATTGAGATAATTAATAATAATAAAAAAGAAGAATAAACTTTAAAAAACATACCGAGTAGACATTTTAGGAGAGGAAGAATAGAGGAGGACTTGGGATGCTTGGAAGAGCTCTTAGAAGGGAGGAAGTAGTGTGAGTTGGGTGTGGAAGGGGTGCCATGGGCAAGGGCTTATATAGCCTTTCTCGGGAGCCCGTGAGTGCTAATGGGCGCCTGTGGGAGATATGAGGTCCCCAAGATTGTCTCGGGCCCCTGAGCTCAGTCTTGCTCAGACATGGCAGTGTTGATGCAGTCTGACCTGATTGTTGTTTTGGTGTTGACACCGATTTAAGTTTAGGTGAGTGAGTAAATTCGGCTTAAGTACTGGTCGGGGACTGGGCATGAAATCCCGGTGAGTGAAGACGGGTCCTGGTGAGTGAAGTCGGGTCCTGGTGAGTGAATCCAGGTGACGGAAACCCCAGTGAGTGAAGTCGGGTCCTGGTGAGTGAAGCCGGGTGAGGGAAATCCCGATGAGTGAAGCCGGGTCCCGGTGAGTGAAGCCGGGTGACAGAAATCCCGGTGAGTGAAGTCGGGTCCCGGTGAGTGAAGTCGGGTGACGGAAACCCCAGTGAGTGAAGACGGGTCCCGGTGAGTGAAGCCGGGTGATGGAAACCCCGGTGAGTGAAGCCGGGTGACTGAAATCCCGGTGAGTGAAGCGGGTCCTAGAGAGTGAAGCTAGGTGGAAGAAATCCTAGTGAGTGAATCCAGGTCCTAGCGAGTGAATCTAGGTGACGGAAATCTCAGTGAGTGAAGCCGGGTCCTAGTGAGTGAAGCTAGGTGACGAAAATCTCGATGAGTGAAGCTGGGTCCTAGCAAGTGAAGCTAGGTGACTGAGCAAGTGACCTGATCGGTCTGGAGTCCGATCAGGAGTTGGCACGAGTTCTCTTGTGAACAGATCGATCTAGTGACCGATCTAGGGAGTCTGATCGGTCTGGTGAACGATCAGAAGAGAACAGAATGTTTCTGTTTGGCTTCTGATCATTCAGGTGAACGATCAGAGAGATCAGAATGTTTCTGCGTGGTTTCTGATCGTTCTGGTGAACGATCAGAAAGGGATCAGAAAGAGTCAGGAGAAACCTGATCGTCGCTTGCACCGATTAAGGTTCTCCTGGACCGATCAGGGCACAACCTGATCGGTCAGGTGACTGATCAGGTTAATGAACCTGCGGGTTGTGGCCTTGAAGTCCCAGTGAACTGTGGATCGATCTGGTGACCGACCCCAGTTCTCTGATCGGTCAAGTGATCGATCAGAGCTTCCCTGGATCGATCAGGCAAGAGCCTGATCGATCAAGATCTTCATTGATCGGTCTAGTGACCGATAAGTGTCTGATAACTTTAATTTGAATCGTTGTCAGATGCTCTGATTTGGCTCTGAATCTTTCTGATACCTGTTGATTTCTTTGTAATTTGTTTTGCTAATCATCTGATGTGTGTGCAGGTGAGACAAGGATGACTCAAACCATGAAGGAGGGTCAAGTGGCAACTTTCACTTCGGTCAGGTTTGTTCGTTTTCCCTTCGCAGGTTTCAACGACTTTTGGTGCTGGCTGGCAATTGTCTGGTGAAGCTGGCGACTGACCTGAGGCTCAGCTGAAGTGGTTTTAGTGGACTGAGCCCAGTAGAGGTCAGTGGGTCAGTGATGACGGAGCTGATCAGAGGTTGCAGACGTGCCGGATGAGCAGACGCTTAAGAAGAAGCTAGGAAGCAGAGGAGCGAGAAGAGAACAGATAGAAAACCAGAGAAGGGTTTTGCTGGGTTGTTTTGAGCTCTCTGTATAGGCTTCTTGTTTGAGTGTTCCTGTTAGATCTGTGTGAGCTATTCTTCTCATTGTCTTGTGCGCTTAACTGATATCATCTGGAGATTGTTGTGGCGAGGTTTCTCCACCGAGAAGGAGGCTCTATTCTATCCAGAAGTTTTGGGGCTTGATCTGCCGACGATCAAGGGATCACCCACCTTACGGGCACGCCAAGGAGTAGGGGCAAGTTATCCCCGAACCTTGTAAACCATCTTGTTAGCGACTGGTTTGTTCTTCATTTCTGCATTTCTGATTGTTTCTATATTTCTTCTACTGCTAACCCTAAGTGCAGAAAAGTTCAAAGAGCCGAATCATTTGTGTGTCTGGCTATTTTTACCCCTCCCCCTCTCTAGCCATCCAAGGTCCAACAAGTGGTATCAGAGCTTGGGACTCTTCCAAACGGACTAACACACGAGAGCAGACAAGTATGACTATGAGGGAAGGCTTCAGACCTAACCGACCTCCATTCTTCGATGGGGCTGATTTTCAATATTGGAGATCGCGAATGGAATACTACCTCAAGACCAATATCGATATGTGGTTCTCTGTGAAGGAGGGGTTCTCCCCTCCAAAAGATGCTGAGGGTAAACAACTCGAGTTCTCAAGGTGGTTGGCAGAACAAATCCGGAAAGGTGAGACTGATGCCAAAGCTGTGGTCACCCTACAGTGTAGGATGACCAAGGAGCAACTAATTAAGGTTGGTCCTTTCACAAGTGCCAAGGACCTATGGAATAAGCTCATTGAGCTCCATGAAGGCACCCATGATTCAAGGATAGCCAAGAGGGACTTTCTCCTCAACCAACTCCAAAACCTCACCATGAAGGAGTTCGAAACGGTAAGTATGCTTCATGGCCGATTCAAAGAAATACTTAACGGTTTGCATTCCATTGATGAGAAGGTTGAGAATTACGATCTTGTAAGGTACGTTCTTAAATCCTTTCCTAGGAATGCTTTATGGTCATCCATGGTGGATGTCTACAAGGTATCTAAGGATCTTTCTATTGTTAAATTAGAAGATTTATTTTGTGAAATGGAACTACACGAAATCGCTAACCAAAGCCCAAAAGAGAAGGGTGTGACTTTTGTGGCAGGGGATAGAAGAAAGAAGAAGAAGGAAAAGGAGGAGGATAAGAGCATCTGTCACATGACATTCATGGCCTTAGAAGATTCGAACATGGAAGGCGGAGACGAATCAAGTGACTCCTCAACCGCGACTTCATCATCTTCGGATGATGAAGCGGTAATCTTTCCCAAGTTAGATAAATGCTATAGAACAATAGCATGCTTAACCACCTTGCCTAAGAAATCTAAGAACAAAATAAAATCATTGAAATTAGAGGTAGAACAATTGAAAACACCTAAGGATCATGATATTGATGACTTGCATGTTAAGATTCTTGAGGATGAGAATAAGGCATTGAAGAGTGAGGTTGAGAAACTCAAGAATTTTCTTGAGAAATTCACAACTAGCTTTAAGACCTTAGATATGATCTTAAAAATTCTCAAAGAGCAGTCTACAATAAGGTTGGTTTAGGTTACCGACCTAAAGAACCAAGCTTCATGTCATTAATGTCTAGAACCCAATTTAGATCGCAAAATGCTTCTAGGGTTCAAAAAGTTAGGAAGAAAATGACTAAGGCATGGGTGCCAAAATCATGCATTGAAGATGAATTAGGTCCCAAAATTTGGGTACCTAAAACCTCTATATTTTGAATTGTATAGCATTGGTTGAGGGGGAGCATCTATCAACATGGGTTGTTGATAATTGGTGCTCCAAACACATGACCATTCCTAGTTAGGGATGTGCTTATCATTTCCTCCACTTAATGGATAACCATTTACTACCTATGAGGAATGGTTTTTCATTTCAAATTTAGATGATTGGAGTTAAACCAATGGAAATCATAAACTCCATACACAATACAGATATATGGAAAATTTTCCATTTATTCTAGTTATTGGTGTCACTGAAAATTTTCTCATTTGTATATTGTATACATTTGGAACTATGATTTATCAAGAATACTCCAATCTAATTAGGTCTATGATTAAGAAAAATGGACTTGATGCAAACTTGGGTTTATGAATTATCCAATTTATCTAATCCTGATGAATTATCAAATAAAATTGAGAGTTAGGTCTATGGTTAAGACAAACTTAGATCTATGGATTATCAAAATTGGTTGAAGCAAACATGTTATAAACATACTTGGAACATAATTGATCATTCATTGTAATTGATACAAACCTATTTTTGGTATTTTTTTTAAATCCATAGGAATTCTTGATTCTTGATGAGGAATAAAGCTTAGTTAAAGGACACAGAAATATATGTTGGTTAAGGGAACCCAAATCTGATTGGTTTAGAGTTTGAAAGGGGTATTTGACACGAGAGTTTCTGGAACGTTTCAGAAACTCTCCCTGATCTGAAATTTGATCTCATTTGAAATCTAATATCGATCAGGAATCATCTCCTTCACAGAAAAACTTTCTGTATTTAACCAGATCGGTCCACAGACCAATCAGGGATCCCTCTGATCGGTCAAGCAGATCGATTAGGGATCCAGACTTCTGATCGGTCACGATGACCGATCAGACCTATTATCCGGGTACCCTGATCAAAGAACGTACTGGGAACATAACATACTTGATCATCCATTGGTACAAACCTGATACTAAGTGGATACAAATTCATTTAGGAATTTTCAAGGACTCTTGATTTTCTGAAATTTTTCTGAAATATCAAGTGTTAATGGAGTCTACACCCCTATTGTGGAATGAGTTTCATATAAATTGTTAATGCAGTCTGATCTTGGAACGTATCAAAGTTTCAGAAATTTTTTTGAAAACTGATCGTCCACAGATAAATCAGAAATTTTTCTGTATCAATCATCAATGAATCTAATCGGTCAAAGAGACCAATCAGAATTGTGTGTCTAATGCAGGTGCATTAATTATTGCCATATGATGCATATACATTGTTGCCATGATACATCTATGGTATATGCCTCTCATATGCACTTCAAAAATTATCTTTCGTTATTTTGGGTTTGGGGAGAAACCCTCGTTTAAGGGGGAGTAGTTAAAACTTAATAACCATACCCTTTTCGATGTTTGACAAAGGGGGAGAGAATGGTTGACTAAGTTTAGGTTTTATTGGGTTTGTTACAAATTTAATTATTGTAGGGGAGGACTTTGATCCCCTTACGATAATGGAAATTTGACTTCTATTGATTGCTAATACCTAAACTTAAAATTGGATTGTCAAACAACAAAAAGGGGGAGATTGTTGATGCAGTCTGACCTGATTGTTGTTTTGGTGTTGACACCGATTTAAGTTTAGGTGAGTAAGTAAATTCGGCTTAAGTCCTAGTCGGGGACTGGGCATGAAATCCCGGTGAGTGAAGTCGGGTCCTGGTGAGTGAAGCCAGGTAACGGAAACCCCGGTGAGTGAAGCCGGGAGACGAAAATCCCGGTGAGTGAAGCCGGGTCCGGTGAGTGAAGCCGGGTGATGGAAACCCCGGTGAGTGAAGTCGGGTCCCGGTAAGTGAAGCTGGGTGATGGAAACCCAGGTGAGTGAAGCCAGGTGACTGAAATCCCGGTGAGTGAAGCCGAGTGACGAAAATCCCGGTGAGTGAAGCCGGGTCCCGGTGAGTGAAGCCGGGTGATGGAAACCCCGATGAGTGAAGCCGGGTCCCGGTGAGTGAAGCCGGGTGATGGAAACCTAGGTGAGTGAAGCCGGGTGACTGAAATTCCGGTGAGTGAAGCCGGGCCCTAGAGAGTGAAGCTAGGTGGAAGAAATCTCGGTGAGTGAAGCCAGGTCCTAGCAAGTGAGGCTAGGTGACGAAAATTCCGGTGAGTGAAGCTGGGTCCTAGCGATCGAAGCTAGGTGACGGAAATCCTGGTGAGTGAAGCCGGGTCCTAGCAAGTGAAGCTAGGTGACTGAGCAAGTGACTTGATCGGTCTAGAGTTCGATCAGGAGTTGGCACGAGTTCCCTTGTGAACAGATCGGTCTGGTGACCGATCCAGGGAGTCTGATTGGTCTGGTAAATGATCAGAAAGAGAATAGAATGTTTCTGTTTGGCTTCTGATCATTCTGGTGAACGATCAGAGAGAGACCAGAATGTTTCTGCGTGGTTTCTGATCGTTCTGGTGAACGATCAGAAAGGGATCAGAAAAGGGATCAGAAAGAGTCAAGATAAACCTGATCGTCACTTGCACCGATCAAGGTTCTCTTGGACCGATCAGGCTGGGTCCTGATCGGTTCAGAGGTGACCTGATCGGTCACCATGACCGATCAGGGCACAACCTGATCGGTCAAGTGACCGATCAGGTCAATGAACCTGTGGGTTGTGGCCTTGAAGTCCCAGTGAACTGTAGATCGATCTGGTGGCCGACCCCAGTTCTCTGATTGGTCAACGTGATCGATCAAAGCTTCCCTGGATCGATCAGGCAGGAGCCTGATCGATCAGGATCTTCACTAATCTGTCTGGTGACCGATCAGTGTCTGATAACTTTAATTTGAATCATTGTTAGATGCTCTGATTTCGCTCTGAATCTTTCTGATACCTGCTGATTTCTTTTTGATTTGCTTTGCTAATCATCTGATGAGTGTGCAGGTGAGACAGGGATGACTCAAACCAAGGAGGGTCAAGTGGCGACTTTCGCTTCAGTCAGGTTTGTCCGTTTTCCCTTTGCAGGTTTCAACGGCTTCTGGCGCGGGCTGGCAATTGTCTGGTGAAGCTGGCGACTGACCTGAGGCTCAGCTGAAGTGGTTTCAGTCGACTGAACCTAGTATAGGTCAGTGGATCAGTGATGACGGAGCTAATCTAAGGTTGCAGACGCGCCGGATGAGCAGACGCTTAAGAAGAAGCTGGGAAGCAGAGGAGCGGGAAGAGAACAGATAGAAAACTAGAGAAGGGTTTGCTGGGTTGTTTTGAGCTCTCTGTATAGGCTTCTTGCTTGAGCGTTCCTGTTAGATCTGTGTGAGCAATTCTTCTCATTGTCTCGTCCACTTAACTGATATCATCTGGAGACTGTTGTGGAGAGGTTTCTCCACCGAGAAGGAGGCTCTATTCTATCTGGAAGTTCCGGGGCTTGATCTGCCGACGATCAAGGGATCACCCACCTTACGGGCACGCCAAGGTGTAGGGGCAAGTTATCCCCGAACCTTGTAAACCATCTTGTTAGCGGCTGGTTTGTTCTTCATTTCTGCATTTCTGTTTGTTTCTATATTTCTTCCGCTGCTAACCCTAAGTGTAGAAAAGTTCAAAGAGCTGAATCATTTGTGTCTGGCTATTTTCACCCCCCTCTCTAGTCATCCAAGGTCCAACAGGCAGTCTTTAACTGCATCGTTCACCGGGAAAGTGTTGTGCGCCCGTGAAGGTCTCGGGTGCCCGGTTTGACCTATATTTGATCGGGGTTAAATTGTTCAATCATAGCTTAAATTCCAAGGTGGTTGAATTCTAGACATGGTTTGAAAAGAAATGGGTTACTTTTCAAAACAAAAAAAAATATTAAACTTAATTTTTGAAACTATTAAGTTGAATTTATAAATATTAAATTTAATTTTGAAAACATTAAGTTGAATTTTAAAATGTTAAATTTAATTTTGAAGACATTAAGTTGAAAAAAATGTTAAATTTAATTTTGAAAATGTTAAGTTAAATTTAAAAAATATTAAATTGAATTTGAAAAGTATTAGACTGAATTTTAAAGAATGTTAAATTGAATATTGAAAAATATTAAATTAAATTTTAAAAATGTTAAATTGAATTTTGAAAAATATAAATTGTTTTTTGAAAATGTTAAATTGAATTTTTAAAAATAATATATTAAGTTTTGATGAATATTAAATTGAATTTTGAAAATGTTAAATTGAATTAACTCAAATTTTTGAATTTGATTAAATGTGCATTAAGGGTAAGATTAATTGAGTTGGTTGGGTTGGACTACATTATTAGATCTTAAACATCTCACTCATTTCTAAGTGACAAAACATGTTTCCTTATCTGTTTTATGAGATGCATTAATTTTATCTTGCTTTTATCTTAACTCGATGATTTAATTGAAACTTCGGTTAGATTTGGTTTAACAATTAATAAGTTGAGAATAAGTTTCAATAATTGGCTTCCTGGTCTTGGCGAGGCACAGAAGCCTTCTTTGGCCGTAACCTTATTTGATCATCAACGCTTTACTAGACAATGTCTTTTAAAGAAATTTTATTTTCAAATTACTTATTGAGAAACCTTGGTCTAACTAGTTGAGGATTTCACGAGGTAGCTTTGGTTAGTTCCACCTGACTAATAGGACCAAATAGGGTACGCCTTACCGTACCTGACTTTTTAGACAAGTTTCCGTAACATACTATCATCTCGCCCTCCCCTAATACTAGGTTGTGCAAGTTTCAGTTAAATCAGATCCTTATCTAACCGTTCCTAAGTCTAAGCATAATATTTTGCAGAAAATAAAATAAACAAGCATCAAACAGAAAAAAATTATCTAATTATAAAAATGAATTTTATATTGGTTCCCCCTGGACTAAAGCCTCGGTATGGATTAGGCAAGATGTGAATCTTGTCCTTGGGAATCCAATATTGGTTCAGCTCGGCGTGATTTGTCAAATATAATTTCGGGACCCATGCTTGGACTTGGGTTCACCATAGATTAGTACGATCTATATCGTGAGTTAGTTCGATAACCAAGTCCGGATCGATTCAGAATTGATTTTTGCTTTCCAAGAATCATGTCAAGATTCTTGGAACCCAAAGAAAATCGTTCCAATGCAACTCTTAGTTTCTTCACTTGATTTTTCAAGGAGGAATTCTCCTCCTCAAGTTTTTGGGCTTGAGTGGAAGTTCCTTCCTGAACGGGTTCAGTTAAGGGATGAGAGTTGACTGTCTCTTTCAGGATTTTGACTTACTGTCGGTGGGGTTCGACCCTAACGTTGGCTTTGGCCAACTTACGAGATAGATAAGATATTAAATCATAATGATCAGATTCGGGGTTACCTCTTAACATTATTTGCCCGTCTTCCGAAATTGAAAGTCTTCTGGTTTCGACGTTCTCTTCCGATTTCAATGCTGATTCGGTGTCGAGATTCTCTGAAGCAGTCAACGCGAGGAGGTTGGCGAGTGGTACTTCTTCTTCTTCTTCTGAAGAGGATTCGTCCCACGTAGCTTTGCGAGCCTTCTTCCTCCGGTTCTTCTTGCTTTCCTTCAACCTGGGACACTCCAATTTGTAGTGGCCCTTCTTGTTGCACCCATAACAGGTGACTTCACTCTTGGCTTTTTGGCTGGTAGACGGTTCGGTTGGATCATCCTTTTTCTGGTTCACCTTCTTCTTCTTCATTTGTCCCTTGATCATTTTGTATTGACTCCGGGCCAATCGAACCAGCTTTGGATAATTGATTCCATCGTCGTTAGACTCTGAGTCTGAATCTGACTTGGGTATCGGTTGCACCTACTTCTTCTTTTGATTTGCAGAGGTTTTTCCTGCAAAAGAGCTAATCCTTTCTCAACCATTGAGGCGTTAGTTTGTTCGGGTAGTTCTTGTTGGATCGAGAGAACCGATAAAGGGGGGCTGAATATCGAAAATCATTTTTCGAAAAAACTTAGAGCAAGTACGCAGCGGAAATTAAGAAAACAGAATCACACAGAGACACTATCGATTTTACTTAGTTCGGAGCCTGGGTCGACTCCTACTCCAAGGCCCACGGCCGTTGACCATTTACTTTGGGCAATTCTATATGAGGCGCAATAATAGTTTACAAGGATTGATTTACAAATTCAGCACAGTAAACTAAATAATTAAAAAGACTCTTCCTTTACCGACGTCCGATTGTAAGTTGACCTTTTCCGGAGCAGCGGGACGTCGTCGACTCGAGTTGGGCAGTTTTCGGAGTAAGGCGCGAGAGCAGAAGAGCGTAGAAGCGTTGTCTTGGAGTTGTGCCCGAAGCTTGGGGTCGAGGGCCCTTTATATAGGGCCTGGGGGCGCCCGGGACGTCGGGGGCGCCCCTCCACGTGTCACTCGATCCGTCATAGTCTCGGTCAGCGTCTGATCCCTTTACATTCGGGATCAGCTTTGACTGGGGCGCCCGGAGCGCTCGGGGCGCCCGCATTGACGGGTCAAAGTTTTATTCCTTCGCTTCGCTGGCTTCTGGTTCGAGGCTTGCGCATGGGGGGCGCCCGGGAGCACGGGGGCGCCCCGCCCAGCAGCTATTCGAAGCCCTTCTTAGTTGCCTTGTTTTGTATGCACCTTGGGGGCGCCCGGGACACTCCGGGCGCCCTACTCAGCCATTGCCTCACTCCTTTGAGGCTTTCTGAGCTGCAGACACACGTTCCTTCGGTCCTGCATCCAGGGTTAGTCCAAAACACAATAAAACAATAAAATATTAGATTATACAGCCTTAGCTGTCTTGGTTCTGACTTTGGGTCTCCAAAATGGAACCCTAGGTCGAACCGACGCCTACTGTTCCCTCGACGGGGAACGCGTCCTCACCTACTCCTCTCGGGAGAGTGTACCTGATGCCAACCGTTCCTCTGGTTGGACTTTTGCCTGACGGTCCTTTGCCAGGTCTTGGATGCCGAGCTGTCCTTCGCCCGGTGCCTAGCATTCCTTCGCTAGGGCTTTTTACTCTGGCATTCCTTCGCCAGTGCCTAGCAGTCCTTAGCTAGGGCTTTTCACTCTGGCATTCCTTCACTAGGGCTTTTTACTCTGCACACTCAAGTGACATGTTAGATAACAAGTAAGACTTAACTTTTGAACCCTGTTGCCATTATCAAAACACAGGTTTGACTTTCGTGCTTTCTGCACCAACAATCTCCCCCTTTTTGATTTATGGCAACCCTAGTTCAAAAAGTTAAGTTTAATAAAAAACATAAAAATTTGTTCCCTCCCCCTGGAGGGAATCTCCCCCTAGATTTTTCAAAACGTCGTGGGGTTCTAAAAACTTTACTTAGAATTATTTTGCACTTTGAAAACTTAACTTTGGAAATCTTTTGATAACTTAAGTTTTAAAAGGTTCATAGAGGAATTTTTGAAAGCATGAGTTTAAGTACTTAACACAAATTTGAAGCCTTAAGTTTAAAGTACTCAAAAGTTTTGAAAACTTTAAGTTAAGTACTTAGCAGGATTTGAAAAACTTGAGCACTTAGTAAACTTTGAAACAATTTAAGTACTTAGTAAATTTTGAAATAATTTAAGTACTTAGTAAATTTTGAAATAATTTAAGTACTTAGTAAATTTTGAAATAATTTAAGTACTTAGTAAATTAAGTTTAAAGTACTTATAAAAGTTTTGAAAAACTTAAGCTTAAAGTACTTATAAAAGTACATATAAAAACATAGTACTTAATGAACTTAAGTACTTAGTAGGATTTTCTTAAAATAAAAACTTAAGTATTTCTAGAAAGGTTTTGAAAAGCTTTGAAAAGTAGCTAACTTTTTGTAAAAATTTTGAGAGTTTGAGAAAAATTTGAACTCTCTCTTTTCCTATCTCTCCCCCTTTGCCATATATCAAAAACAGATAGATATTGCAGAAATTAAATTGCATAAAAGAAATGACTTTCATAAAGGAAAAATATTCGTATGATTTTGCTGTTCTGAACCAAGACTTAGACCAAATCAGTTGATTTTCTCTTGTAGGGACCTGTCTAACTCATTTAGCTACTTACTAACTGTTATAAGTAGTAGTTTTCGCTAGGGTTAGTCAAGTTAAGTGTTTCTATTCAAGTTAGATTTTCTAAACTTGACACTTATCTTGATTACTGTATAAGTTGTATTTAGTGCCCCAATTACTGCAGATGCACTGACTTAAAGCATCTTGAATTAAGGCAAAAACCTAAGCATCTCAACCCTTTCTAGGTTATCAATCAAAGTATCCTAATGTGCTTGTGAGATGCTGGCTTCTAACTCTATAGGTGCATGCAGTTCTAGGGTTAGGGCCTAAGCTAAGTCCATTTGCGAAAAAGTCCTAGTTTTGAAGGGGTAGTTTTGAAAGAAAACTAAGTCGAAAAAGATTTAACACAAACTGATTTTGAAATTAATAAAACAGTTTTTCAAAACTGATTTTTAAATCAAGTAAAGAAATTTTTTTTTTCAAAACTGATTTTTAAATCAAATAAAGCAAAAAAAATTTAACGGTAGAGTTAATCTATTCTACAGAGCACAATCCTAACTGCTGAATAGACAAGAAACCAGTACTCGTAAGCTAGTCAACATAGAATAGTGAACACAGTCATACCGTCAAACATAAGTCAACCCTACTAAGTAGGGGCAGTCAAATAGGTACTGGTACAATACTATGCAAATCTAGGACGAGGGACCGGGATGATCAGAGGAGCCTGGCTACCAGGATTGAAATAGAGTCATCATCTCGTGATACTCTGCATCTCTGGCCTCCTTGTCAGCTCTGTACTGTGCCTCTCTGGCCTCCCTCTCGGCTCTAAGGGCACTCATGTAATTGTTGTAGTAGCCCAGATTTGCCTCCATGTTTTCGGCATGATTGGCCTCCACTTCTTCTCGGAGGCTCTGAACACGTGTCTCTAGCTGTGCCACTCGATCGTAGAGTGTCGGAGGAGCGGGTTCGTCTATGTGCGCTCGGGCTGCTGCTGCTAGATCTCCGACGTCAACGTCGACCTCCTCGTCTGAGTCGATCGGAGCTCCGGCTTGCTGTCGTCTCCAACTCAGAACCCCGGTGGCCGATACCTCTAGACCCGCTAACGAGAAGTTCCTAAATCCTATTTCATCGAAGTCAGTCATAGCGGTTATTTCACCCACGGTAATGTCACGACCGTGGTGATGAAGGAGAGAAGTGATGATGTGGCAGAATGGTGTGCGCACTCGTCCCTGGGTCGTGACACTGGACGCATGCAGAATGGTATGAAACATATGTAGTCCAATATCTATATCAAGGTGATGGACTAGGGCATATAGAAGGAAAGCATGAAAGGGTCTCATGGTCCCGAGATCTCTAGTGGAGAGTGGTAAGATACAGCGGACCAGGACTCTATATAGGGCATAGTCCTGTGCCTGAAGGTCAACGGCTTGGAAGCGTCTATTTGCGGGGAGTCCTTCCCTATAGAAATAGGAGTGGATGGTTTCTAAGGTAATGTGTGAGTAGGGAGGATCAAATGGGGGATTCCTAGGTGGATAGCAGCAAAATGTGGATTGAGAGGGTCGTAGTCCAAGGAAACGGTTCAACAACGTAAGGGTGATAGACAGAGGGATCCCTTGGACAGTAGTGTGAAACATGAGATTATCTTTACGAATTATATTATTGTAGAACTCTGCACATAAGGATTCATTAATGGTATGATTGCAGAAGACAAGATTATCTAATTGATAGAAGTTGATAATATTCATGGCTATGGGACATGATTGGGTAAAGAAGTGCCTATTAAGATAACTTGTTTTAATAGGCTTGTAAATGGTTTGTGCAAACTTATTACATAACTCTAGGGTAGGGAACCTAGGGTCAGGACTTGGTTCGGCCTCGGGGTTGGCCGGGTTTGGTCGGCGTCTTCTAAGAGAAGAAATTATGCATTTAAAGAAAGTTTGAAGGAATTGCAAAAAAAAAATTAATTTAATAGCAATAAAATTATACCGGGTAGCTCAGGGAGGCATGGTTAAAGATGAGAGCTTGCAAGATCTCCTTGGAGGGAAAGAAGTGAAGAAGGAAGTGGATTTTTGGTGTGGGAAGAGAAGGAGATTCGGGTGGCTTATATAGGCATATCATCGGGGGCGCCCGGGAGCTTCCGGGCGCCCCGGTCAGTGTTTACTGCCAAAGGCAGTATTTTGACTGGTTGGGGGCGCCCTCGTCAGGCTGCTATTGCAGCTTTTGCTGCATTGAGAGTGATGGGGGCGCCCACGTGGTTCCGGGCGCCCTGGTCAAAGGTAGAGGCAGCTTTTTGCCTAGGGCGAAGGAAAAGGTATGTGAGGGGGGCGCCCGTGTGGTCCCGGGCGCCCGGAATAGTATAGGTAAAGACAAATTTTATGTCTTGTTATCATTTAACCATGGTTTAATCGGTTTGACCATGGTTTGAATTGATTTGACTGCTTTGACTGTGGTTTGACCGTGTTGACCATGATTTAACCATGTTGACCATGATTTGACTTAAATACAGGGTTAACTCATAATATAGGCATCAAAGAATTTCCAATTGAGTCGTAATCCTGCTATCTCACCCAATCTAGGGTTCTCAATCACGTTAGCCTTATAGATTTTGTGAGACAGGTTTTGATAAAAGAATTTTTGAAAACCATGATTTATTTTGAAAATCTTAATTAATTTTTGAAAACATTTCAATTTATTTTGAAAGGAGATGTTTGAATCTATACTTAACTGAAAATTGTGTTAGATTTGAATTTTACAAAAAAGTAATTTGAATTTGAAATTCAAAAATTGGCTTCCAGGTTTTGGCGAGGCACTAGGCCTTTTTTGGCCATAGCCTTATTGGATCATCAACCCTTTCCTTGACAAAGCCGTTTAATGAAATATCATTTTCAAAATTAATTTTTGAAAAAGTTCTGGTCTAACTAGTTTGGATTTTGGATCGGTAGCTTCGGCTAGTTTCACCAGTCTAAAGAGACCAAGTGAACTTGATCTTATTAGAATTGGTTTCCCTAACGTACTATCATCTCACCTTCACCCAATACTATGTTTTCAAGTTTCTGTTAAGTTTGTTCAGTCCTTATACTAACCTAAGTCTAAGCATGGTAAATTGCATAAGTTTAAATAAACAATAAATCAGGCAAATTGCAAGAATTAAATTCTATTTGACAATAAAAATAGTTTTTAATTTGGCTCCCCCTGGACTATAGCCATGATAATAATTAGGCAAGATGTGAATCTTATCCTTGGGGATCCAATACTGATTTGATCCAGTCGGTTTGTTTAGGCACAGTTTGGGTACCCATGCCTGAACTTTACTTCTGGACTGATTCAGTACAGCAAGGTAAGATCTTTGTCAGGATTTGGTTCTATAGCCAAGTCCGGATCGATTTAGAACGGACTTCTATTTTCCAAGAATCATGTCATGACTCTTGGAACCAGAAGTGAATCGTTCTAACGCCGCTCTAAGATCCTTAACCTGAGTTTTCAGGGAGGAGTTCTCTTTCTCAAGTTTTGAGTAGGAGTTCCTTCTTGAACTTTCTCGGCTAAGGATTTAGAGTCAGCTCCCTCTTTCAGGAGTTTTACTTCCTGTCGGAGAGATTCGACTCGGAGTTTGGCTTTCGCCAAGTCTCGAGAAAGATAGGAAATAAGTTCGTTTAATTGACTTTTATTGAAACCGCTTACCTTGATTTCGCCGTCTTCTGAAAAGGTTAGTCAGTCGTCGTCCTTTTCTGACTCTGACTCGGTCTCGACTTCTTCTGAAGCGGTCAGCGCTAGTAGGTTTGACTGGGTTTCTTCTTCTTCTTCTTTTGATGAAGATTCGTCCCAGGTTGCTTGGAGTGCTTTCTTTCTTCTTGTCTTTTTGTTCTCCTTTAGATTTGGGCACTCCGTCTTGTAGTGGCCCTTCTTCTTGCACTCGTAGCAGGTTACGTCGGGCTTGTTTTTGTTATTCGCGGGTTCAGCTGGTTCGTCCTTTCTTCGGCTTGTTCTTCATGTGTTGACTTGGTTTTTCAATTTTTTATAGTAGCTTCGGGCCAGTCGGACCAGCTCAGATTGATCTCCTTCTTCGTCTTCTGCGTCTGAGTCTGAGTTGGACTCGGGTTCAGGTTGAGGTTTCTTCTTTATCGATCTTCCAATTTTTCCTGCAACAAAGGCAATTCCTTTCTTGGCCATATTGCAGTTAGTCTGTTCATGAAGTTCTAACTCAGAAAATAATTCATCTAATTTAATTTTGGAGAGATCCCTTGAAACCTTGTATGCATCTACCATAGATGCCCACAAGGTATTTCTAGGGAATGCATTTAGGGCATACCTTATTAGGTCACGGTTTTCGACCTTGTGACCTATAGTGTGAAGACCATTCATCAATTCTTGTATGCGTGCGTGGAGTTGGGCTGCTGTTTCGTTGTCGGCCATCTTGATGGTGTATAGTTTGTTCAAGAGCAGATCCCTTTTACTGATCCGAGTATCTGATGTTCCTTCGTGCAGCTCGATCAATTTTACCCACAACTCCTTAGCACTGTTAAAGGGGCCTACCCGGTTCAGCTCCTCTTTTGTCAATCCACATTGGAGAGTCTGGGTCTCCTTTGCATCGGCTTCAATTTTGCGCTTCAGGGCGTTGTCCCATTCTGAGTAGGTCTGCGGTACTCCTTCGGCGTTTTTGGGGATTTCCAGTCCGGACTGGATGATGATCCACATGTCCACCTGAGTTTTCAAGTAGACCTCCATTCGACTTTTCCAGTAGGAAAAGTCTTCTCCACTGAAATGTGGAGGTCTGGCGGTGCTAAAACCTTCTTGCATGGCCATTTAATCTGAAACAGAAAACTAACAAAATTTTTTTTCCAAGACTAGGTCTTGGATTAGTAGTGCGGGATGAATAAAATGAAATAGCGAGGGGTGTTGCACCAACCTCGATTAACGGGAAAAAGAAAATTCGAACGAAATATTTAAAGAAAATTCGAACGAGAAAAAGAAAATAAAAATCCGAAAAAAATTTCAAATTGGTGGTTGCACCAAGTTTGAACTTCCCCGCTCTGATACCACTTGTTGGATCGAGAGAACCGATGGAGGGGGGGGTGAATATCGGAAATCATTTTTCAGAAAAACTTAGAGCAAGTACGCAGCGGAATTTAATAAAACAGAATCACACAGAGACACTATCGATTTTACTTGGTTCGGAGCCTGGGTTGACTCCTACTCCAAGGCCCACGGTCGTTGACCGTTTTCTTTGGGCAATTCTATTTGAGGCGCAATAATAGTTTACAAGGATTGATTTACAAATTCAGCACAGTAAACTAAATAATTAAAAAGACTCTTCTTTTACCGACGTCCGATTGTGAGTTGACCTTTTCCGGAGCAGCGGGACGTCGTCGGCTCGAGTTGGGCAGTTTTCGGAGCAAGGCGCGAGAGCAGAAGAGCGTAGAAGCGTTATCTTGGAGTTTTGTTCGAAGCTTGGGGTCGAGGGCCCTTTATATAGGGCATGGAGGCGCCCGGGACGTCGGGGGCGCCCCCCACGTGTCACTCGATCCGTCACAGTCTCGGTCAGCGTCTGATCCCTTTACATTCGGGATCAGCTTTGACCGGGGCGCCCGCATTGACCGGGTCAAAGTTTTATTCCTTCGCTTCGCTGCCTTCTGGTTCGAGGCTTGCGCATGGGGGCGCCCGGGAGCAGCGGGGGCGCCCGGGAGCACGGGGGCGCCCCGCCCAACAGCTGTTCGAAGCCCTTCTTAGTTGCCTTGTTATGTATGCACCTTGGGGGCGCCTGGGACACTCCGGGCGCCCTACTCAGCCATTGCCTCACTCCCTTGAGGCTTTCTGAGCTGCAAACACATGTTCCTTCGGTCCTGCATCCAGGGTTAGTCCAAAACACAATAAAACAATAAAATATTAGATTATACAGCCTTAGCTGTCTTGGTTCTGACTTTGGGTCTCCAAAATGGAACCCTAGGTCGAATCGACGCCTACTGTTCCCTCGACGGGGAACGCGTCCTCACCTACTCCTCTCGGGAGAGTGTACCTGATTCCAACCGTTCCTCTGGTTGGACTTTTGCCTGATGGTCCTTTGCCAGGTCTTGGATGCCAAGCTGTCCTTCGCCGGTGCCTAGCATTCCTTCGCTAGGGCTTTTTACTCTGGCATTCCTTCGCCAGTGCCTAGCAGTCCTTCGCTAGGGCGTTTCACTCTGGCATTCCTTGGCTAGGGCTTTTTACTCTGCACACTCAAGTGACATGTTAGATAACAAGTAAGACTTAACTTTTGAACCCTGTTGTCATTATCAAAACACAGGTTTGACTTTGGTGCTTTCTGCACCAACAATCTTCCCCTTTTTGATTTATAGCAACCCTAGTTCAAAAAGTTAAGTTTAATAAAAAAACCTAAAAATTTGTTCTCTCCCCCTGGAGGGAATCTCCCCCTAGATTTTTCAAAACGTCGTGGGGTTCTAAAAAACTTTACTTAGAATTATTTTGCACTTTGAAAACTTAACTTTGGAAATCTTTTGATAACTTAAGTTTTAAAAGGTTCATAGAGGAATTTTTGAAAGCGTGAGTTTAAGTACTTAACACAAATTTGAAGCCTTAAGTTTAAAGTACTCAAAAGTTTTGAAAACTTTAAGTTAAGTACTTAGCAGGATTTGAAAAACTTGAGCACTTAGTAAACTTTGAAACAATTTAAGTACTTAGTAAATTTTGAAATAATTTAAGTACATAGTAAATTTTGAAATAATTTAAGTACTTAGTAAATTTTGAAATAATTTAAGTACTTAGTAAATTTTGAAACAATTTAAGTACTTAGTAAATTTTGAAATAATTTAAGTACTTAGTAAATTTTGAAATAATTTAAGTACTTAGTAAATTAAGTTTAAAGTACTTATGGAAGTTTTGAAAAACTTAAGCTTAAAGTACTTATAAAAGTACTTATAAAAACTTAGTACTTAATGAACTTAAGGTTTTGGCAAATTTTCTGCCATTTGGTGAGCCTCGGGGCGCCCGCAAGGGTTTGGGCGCCCTTAATAGCTACTTTTGCAGTTTTTTGTCTTGAAGGATTGAAAAGAAAGGGGTGGGGCGCCCGAAGGGTCACGGGCGCCCTAGTGATAGCTTTTTGTCTAATTTTGTTTTGATAGACTTGTTTGACTGCTTTTGACCAGATTTGACCTGTTTGACCAGGTTTGACTGGTTTAACCATGGTTTGACCAGCTTGACCATGGTTTGACTACTTTGACCATGATTTGACTACTTTGACCATGGTTTGACTAGTGTTAGGTCAATGTCGTTCAAAACTAAATGTTTGTATTTAAACAACAATGCAGTTATTAAATGAATTTTGATTAAGTTAAGTTTGCTATCTCACCCAATCTAGGGTTATCATTCACGTTGGCCTTATAGGTTTTGTGAGACAGGTTTTGGTAGATAAAATTATTTTAAAAAAAATTATGATTTATTTTGAAATAGTTGACTTAATTTTGAAAACAATTAATTTTGAGTTAAAAATGTTTGAATCTACAAGTAACTGAAAATTTGTGTTAGATTTGAATTTTACAAAGAATAATTTGAATTTGAATTTTAGAAATCGGCTTCCAGTCTTGGCGAGGCACTAGGCCTTCTTTGGCTGTAGTCTTATTGGATCATCAACCCTTTCCTTGACAAAGCCTTTTAATGAAATTTCATTTTCAAAGTTATTTTTTGAAAAATTCTGGTCTAATTAGTTTGGGTCTTGGATCGGTAGCTTCGGCTAGTTTCACCAGTCTAAAGAGACCAAGTATACTTGACCTTATTAGAATTGGCTTCCCTAACGTACTATCATCTCACCTCCACCCAATACTATGTTGTTCAAATTTCAGTTAAGTTGGTTGAGTCTTTATTCTAACCATTCCTAAGTCTAAGCATGGTAAATTGCAGGAATTAAATGAACAATCAATCATGCAATGTGCAAACAAAAAATATTGAATTTTATCTAACAATAAATATTATTTTTAATTTGGCTCCCCCTGAACTAAAGCCACGATAATGGTTTGGCAAGATGTGAATCTTGTCCTTAGGGATCCAATACTGATTTGATCCAGTTTGTTTGTTCAAGCACAGTTTGGGTGCCCATGCCTGAACCTTAGGTCTGGACTGGTTCAGTACAGCATAGTAGGATCTTTGTCTAGATTCGGTTCTATAGCCTAGTCCGGATCGATTTAGAACCGACTTCTATTTTTCAAGAATCATGCCAAGACCCTTGGATCCAGAAGTGAATCATTCTAACGCTGATCTAAGATCCTTAACTTGAGTTTTCAAGGAGGAGTTCTCTTTCTCAAGTTTTTCAACTTGAGTAGAGGTTCCTTCATGAATCTTCTCAGTTAAGGATCTAAAGTCAGCTCTCTCCTTCAGGAATTTTACTTCCTGTCGGAGAGATTCGACTTGGAGTTTAGCTTTCGCCAAATCTCAAGAAAGATAAGAAATTAACTCACTTAATTAACTTCTTGAAAAACCACTTACAGTTATTTCGCCGTCCTCTGAGAATGTAAGTTTGCCGTCGTCCGGCTCCGACCCTGACTCGGTCTCGATTTCTTCTGAGGCGGTTAGTGCGAGCAGGTTCGATTGTGGGACCTCTTCTTCTTCGGAGGAGGAGGACTCGTCCCACGTTGCTTGGAGTGCTTTCTTCCTTCTTGTCTTCTTGGTCTCCTTTAGGTTAGGACACTCCGTCTTGTAGTGACCCTTCTTCTTGCACTCGTAGCAGGTCACGTTTGGTTTGTTCTTGTCATTTGAGGGTTCAGCTGGTTCTTCCTTTCTTCGGCTGGCTTTCCTTCTGTTGGATTGATTCTTCAATTCCTTGTAGTAGTTTCAGGCCAGTTGGACCAGCTTAGGTCGGTCTCCTTCATCGCCTTCTGAGTCTGAGTCTGAATCAGACTCGAGTGCAGGTTGAGTTTTTTTCTTGGATGTCTTTCCAGCTTTACCTGCAACAAAAGCAATGTCTTTCTCGGCCAGATTGTAGTTAGTCTGTTCATGTAATTCGAGTTCAGAAAAAAGTTCTTCTAATTTGATTTTGGAAAGATCCCTAGAAACTTTGTAAGCATCTACCATAGATGCCCACAAGGTGTTTCTTGGGAAAGCGTTAAGGGCATACCTTATTAGGTCACGGTTTTCTACCTTGTGATCAATGGTGTGTAGACCGTTCATCAGCTCCTAGATTCTGGCGTGGAGCTGAGCTGCTGATTCGGCTTCGTTCATCTTGATAGTGTATAGTTTGTTTAGTAGAAGGTCCCTCTTGCTGATTCGGGTGTCGGAGGTTCCTTCGTGTAGTTCGATCAGCTTACCCCAGAGTTCTTTGGGCCTGTTGAATGGACCCAACCGGTTCAGCTCCTCTTTTGTTAGGCCGCATTGTAGTGTTTGGGTCGCTTTGGCATCGGCTTCGATTTTCTTTTTGAGTGGAGCATCCCATTCAGCGTAAGATTGTTGTACTCCATCAGCATTCCTTGGTATTTCCAGTCCGGATTGGATGATTATCCACATGTCCACCTGAGTTTTCAGGTGGACCTCCATTCTGCTCTTCCAGTAGGAGAAGTCCTCCCTACTGAAGAGCGGTGGCCTTGCGGTGTTGAAGTCTTCTTGCATAGCCATTAAAGATTTTATCTGAGAAACAAAGAAAAGAAAGGAAAACTCTGTCCCAAGACTTGGTCTTGGATTAGTAGTGCGAGAAAAAAAATAATTATCGAGGGGTGTTGCACCAACCTCGATTAACGAAAAAAAAAATCGATCAAAAAAAAATTTAAAAAGATTTCGTAAAAATCCGAAAAGAAATTCTCAAATTGGTGGTTGCACCAAATTTGAGCTTCCCCGCTCTAATACCACTTGTTGGATCAAGAGAAAATGATAGAGGGGGGGTGAATATCGTAACTCATTTTTCGGATAAAATTAAGAGCAAATGCGCAGCGGAATAACCAAAACACAAAGACACAATCGATTTTACTTGGTTCGGAGTCGCGGTCGGCTCCTACTCCAAGGCCCACGGTCCTTGACCGTTTACTGCGGGCAATACTATAATCGCGCAAAATCTTACAAACAGTTGTACTGTTATAAGTGCAGTAAGAATACAATTTAAAATTTGGCTCTTCGTTAGCGATGCCCGGTGTAGATCGTTCTTCGGTGCGTAGGGTCGTTGCGGGCTCTAGAATCACGAGATGAAGGATTTCTGGAGCAGAGCGCGTGAGTTGAAGTGCGTATTTGCGTTGGAAAACTTGATGCTTGAAGCCTTGGGGTCGAGGGGCTTTTTATAGCCTCTCGGGGCGCCCCCCCCCCCCCCCTCCACGTGTCACCCGATCCGAGCAAATCTCGGTCAGCCCTTATCCCACTCGAATAGGGCTGAGGGTTGACTGTGAGGGCGCCCGGGACGTTGGGGGCGCCCTGGTTGATTCTTTCAGCGGGCTTCTCGGCTGGATAAACTTTATCTACTTCGTTGGCTTGAGCGCGGGGCGCCCTGGGCATCCGGGGCACCCGGGTGCAAGGGGGTGCCCGGGAGCATGGGGGTGCCCCGCCCAGTTAGCTTCCGAAGCTTGCTTGTGCTGAACTCCTCTTTGCCTTGTACTTAGGGCGACCGGGTCCTTCCAGGCGCCCAACCCAGCTACTACCTCACTCCTTTGAGGCTTTCTGAGCTGCAGACACTCGTTCCTTCGGTCCTACATCCAGGGTTAGTACGAAACAAGATGAAGCAAATATATAAGTAAGTTTTACAACCTTAGCTGTCTTGGTTCTGACTTTAGGTCTCCAAAATGGAGCCCTAGGTCAAACCGACGCCTACTGATCCCTCAACCGGGAACGCGTCCTCACCTACTCCTCTCAGGAGAATTTACCTGATGCCAACCGGCTCCTCCAGTTGGACTTTTGCCCAGCAGTCCTTCGCCAGGTGCCTAGCTGTCCTTTGCCAGGTCTTCAGTACCAAGCAGTCTTTCGCTTGGTGCCTAGCATTCCTTCGCTAGGACTTCGACTTCCTAGCAGCCCTTCGCTAGGTGCCCAACAACCCTTCACTGGGTCTTCAGGCAGTCCTTCGCCTGGTGCCTAGCAGTCCTTCGCTTAGGACTTTATTTCCAGGCAGTCCTTCGCCTGGTGCCTAGCAATCCTTCGCTAGGACTTTCAATCTGCACACTTAAGTAGCAAGTTAGACAAACAAAACATCTTAACTTTTGAACCCTTTGCCATTGATCAAAACACAGGTTCGACTTGGGTGCTGTCTGCACCAACACCAATAAGGCTACGGCCAAAGAAGGCCTTGTGCCTCGCCAAGACCTGGAAGCCAATTTTTGAAATTCAAATTCCATTTACTCTTTGTTAAATTCGAATCTAACACAAATTTTTAGTTAATTTTATATTCAAATATCTCTTTTCAAAATAAATTTAAATTGGGTTTAAAAATTAATTTAAATCTTTCAAAATAAATCATAATTGTTTTTTTTAAATAATTCTATCTACCAAAACCTGTCGCACAAAACCTATAAGGCTAACGTGATTGATAACCCTAGATTTGGGTGAGAGACAGACTAGACTGTGAAAATCAATTTAGGCTATTCCTAATTCTAATTGGATCTAAATCAACAAAACTCTTTATGTGTATGAACATAAAGATTTGGACCAATGGATGTTGGATAGCGGGTGCTCCAGACACATAACTGGGGATAAATTGAAATTCACCAAACTCAAGTTCAAGAACCTAAGCTCAGTAGCATTTGGCATCAATGCTACACTCAAGGTAATTGGGTCAGGTAATATTGAACTTAAATCTGACTTTGTGATTAAGAAAGTTTTGTTGATTGAAAATTTTAAATTTAACTTGCTTGGCATAAGTCAACTATGTGATACCGGTTACGTAGTTACCTTTACCAATTCTAACTGCCTGATTAGAAACCTGCAAGACTCAGAAATCATGCTTAAGGGCACTAGGACAAATAATGTTTACACTATAAATCTACCCCTAGTACCCAAATGCATGTTAACTCAGTTAGAACAATCAAACCTCTGGCATAGGAGATTAGGTCACACTAATCTAAGAATTATTTCAAAAATCACCCAACTTGGCCTAATTAAAGGTATCCCTAAAATTAAGGACCATGAAAACATAATATGCACATCATGTAATCAAGGTAAGCATACCAGGTCTAATCACAAACTAATTCAGTCTGATCTAACTCAAGCAACACATGAGCTCCTGCACCTTGACCTATTTGATTCACATGGAGCCAAGTCACTAAGCGGAAACCGGTACTGCTTAGTAATAGTTGATGATTACTCTAGGTTTACCTGGATTAGGTTTCTAAAGAACAAAGATGAAACCCTAAACCTATTCAATGACATTTGTAAGTTAATTGAAAATCAAAATGATACCAAAATCAAAAGACTTAGGAGTGACCACGGGGGAGAGTTTGAAAATAAACGGTTCAAGGAATTGTGTAAGGTAAATGGGTATATACACGAATTTTCGTGTCCTAGAACCCCCCCAGCAAAATGGGATAGTTGAGAGGAAAAATAGAACCCTACAGGAAGCCGCTAGGGCTATGCTCAATGAATTTAACCTAGCTAAACAATATTGGACAGAAGCAATTAGTACGGCTTGCTACATCCAAAATAGGGTACTAATAAACAAACGAGACAATAAAACACCTTATGAATTGTACTACCATAGACTTCCTAATCTACACTACCTAAGGGTCTTTGGGTGCAAAGTCCATATCCTAAACACCAAGGACTATCTAGGTAAATTCCAGTCTAAGTCAACCCTAGGCATCTTCCTAGGATATTCAACAACAAGCAGAGCCTATAGGGTTTACAACAAACAAACTAAGAAAATTGAAGAAACAACAAACTTAATATTTGATGAAGAAATCAACTTAAAATCTGATAATCCAGATCTAACTTCATTAAATACTGATCAAGAAGATAATGAACAAGCTGTTGAATCTTTAATTGAACCCATAAATGAACTAACTATTGAACCAACTATTGAATCAACTCGAGTAGTCGAATCAAATAGGGAATCAAACAGACCAGCCGGACCTGAGGCTGAACCAAGTTCTAGAAAAACCAAGAAACCCAGACTCAGTCACCCAACTAATCAAATTGTGGGTGATCCAACTTTAGGAGTCAAAACTAGATCCTCCTATAGATACCTTAGTCAGATAGCAATGATCTCAAAAATTGAACCTAAAACTATAGAGGAAGCCCTACCTGATCCTGATTGGATCATAGCTATGCAAGAAGAGTTAGCCCAATTTGAGAGAAACCAAGTCTGGGAAGTAGTACCTAAACCTGAGAGCAAATCCATCATTGACACTAAATGGGTTTTTAGGAATAAGCTAAATGATCAAGGAGAAATAGTTAGAAATAAAGCCCGCTTAGTAGCAAAAGGATTCAATCAAGTAGAAGGGTTAGATTATGACGAAACATATGCCCCAATAGCCAGACTTGAGTCCATTAGAATGTTATTAGCCTTTGCATCCCATAAAGGATTTAAATTATACCAAATGGATGTAAAGTCAGCTTTTCTAAATGGATTTATTAAGGAAGAAGTTTATGTAGGGCAACCCCCCGGTTTTGAGGACTTAGAAAAACCTGACCATGTCTACAAACTCACTAAAGCACTTTATGGACTAAAACAAGCACCTAGGGTCTGGTATGCACGCTTATCAACTTACCTAACTTCTAAAGAATTTAAACAAGGATAAATCAATTTAACCCTGTTTATTAAAACCTTAGAAAAAGAAATCTTTATTGCCCAAATCTACGTTGATGGCATAATCTTTGGGTCTACTAACTCAAATTTCTTAAAAGAATTTGTTAAAATAATGGAAAATGAATTTGAAATGAGCTTAGTTGGTGAGCTCAACTTTTTCCTAGGGTTACAAATTAAACAAACTAGGAATGAAAACTATGTCCATCAATCTAAGTATGCTAAGGAATTAATAAAAAAATTTAAAATGGATAACTCTAAAAGAATAAGTACCCCCATGGCCACAAATGTAAAAATAGATAGTGACCCTGATGGTAAACCAGTAGACCATAAACTCTATAGAAGTATGATTGGAAGTCTACTGTACCTTACAGCAAGCAGACCTGATATCCTTTTTCCTGTAGGAATGTGTGCTAGGTACCAAACCTGTGCTAAGAAAACACACTTAGCGACCCTAAAAAGAATATTGAGATATATTAAGGGCACCCAAAATGTAGGGATTTGGTATCCTAGGACCTCAACTTTTAAACTATCAGGATATTCAGACTCTAACTATGCTGGTTGTAAGCTAGATAGAAAAAGTACCAGTGGAAGCTGCCAACTTTTAGGAAACAGTCTAGTAAGTTGGTGCAACAGAAAGCAACACTGTGTAGCTTTATCCACAACTGAAGCTGAGTATGTTGCTTTAGGAGAGTGTGTAGCACAACTCTTATGGATGATGCACACTCTTAAGGACTTCCAACTTGACTACAATCAAACCCAAGTCTTCATTGATAATATAAGCTCAATTAATCTAACTAAGAACCCAATCCAACACTCCAGAACTAAACACATTGAAGTCAAACACCACTTTGTAAGAGATCACGTAGCCAGGGGTGAGATAGTCTTTAAGCATGTAGACTCTAAATCTAACTTAGCTGACATATTCACTAAACCCCAACCTGAGTTTGAGTTCAGCTCACTAAGAAGGCAGTTAGGATTGTGCTTAGTAGAATAGGCTTACTTTACTTTTGATTTTCTTACTGTTTTATTTAATTTGAAAAATTAGTTTCTAAAATAATTTAAAAATCAACCTTTAATTAATTTGAAAATCTTTTTAGCCTTCTTTTTAATAATTCTTTCGACTTAGTTTTTTTTTTTTTAAACTACCCCCTTCAAAACTAGGGTCTTTTCGCAAATGGACTTAGCCTAGGCCCTAACCCTAGAACTGCATGCACCTATAGATCTAGAAGCCAACATCTCACAAGCACCTTAGGGTACTATTGATTGATAACCTAGAATGGGTTGAGATGCTTAGGTCTTTGCCTTAATTCAAGATGCTTTAAGTTAGTGCATCTGCAGTAATTAGGGCACTAAATACAACTCAAACAGTAATCAAGTTATGTGTCAAGCTTAGAAAATCTAACTTGAACAGAACACTTAACTTGACTAACCCTAGCAAAAACTACTGCTTATAACAGTTAGTAAGTAGCTAATTGGGTTCGACAGGACCCTAAAGAGATAATTGAAATTGGTCCAGTTAAATTTTGATCTTGACTTGGTACAGTACAGCATATTATATCGTTATGCAGTTTATTTTTTGCTATATTGCTTTGTTTTTGATATATGGCAAAGGGGGAGAGATAGGGAAGGAGAGAAGCGTTAAAAAAATTTTCAAAAGCTTTCAAAAATTTATCCTTTATTCAAAAAGCTAAGTTCTTTTCAAAACTATTTTGAAAGTACTTAATCTATTTTTTCTCTCAAAACTGCTTCAAAAATACTTAAAATTGGTTCAAAATTGATTTTAAATACTTGACCCAGGCAGTTTTGAAAAAGCATTTTCTAAAATACTTAAAACTCAAGCTATGTTCAAAACTTGTCTGGATACTGTAACCAAGCTATGTTCAAAATTTTCTAAGTACTCATCTCAAATAGAAAAGTTTCAAGAGTACTAAAGAGATTCAAACTTTTCTTAAACTTTAGAAAAATTTCCACTAAGTTATTAACTTAAAAAAAATTTTGAAAAATGTTTTTCTAAAAACTGCTTTCAAAATGTTCTAAGTATTGAAAAATAAATTTCATTATTTTGACTTAGAAATTTTTCAAACCCCATGAAACTTTGAAAACCCTAGGGGGAGATTCCTTCCAGGGGGAGGAAACTAAACTGTTATATCAATGGTCTTGATTAAAACTTAACTTTTTGAATCGGGTTGCCATAAATCAAAAAGGGGAAGATTGTTGGTGCAGACAGCACCCAAGTCGAACCTGGGTTTTGATAATGGTAAAGGGTTCAAAAGTTATGATGTTATGTTTATCTAACATGCTACTTGAGTGTGCAGATTGAAGTCCTAGCGAAGGATTGCTAGGCATCGGAACCCTAAGACCCAGCGAAGGACTGCTGGGCACCTAGCGAAGGGCTGCTAGGAGTCGAAGACCTAGCGAAGGACTGCTAGGCACCAGGCGAAGGACTACTTGGAACTGAAGCCCTAGCGAAGGACTGCTAGGCACCAGGCAAAGGACTGCTTGGAAATGAAGACCTGGCGAAGGACTGCAGGGCACCTGGCGAAGGACTGCTGGGCAAAAGTCCAATCAAAGGAGCCGGTTGGCAACAGGTAAATTCTCCTGAGAGGAGTAAGTGAGGACGCGTTCCCCGTCGAGGGAACAGTAGGCGTCGGTTCGACCTAGGGCTCCATTTTAGAGACCCAAAGTCAGAACCAAGACAGCTAAGGCTGTATAAACCTAATATTTTATTGCTTTGTGTTGTTTTGGACTAACCTTGGATGCAGGACTGAAGGAATGAGTGTCTGCAGCTCAGAACGCCCCAAAGGAGAGGGGCAAGCAGCTGGGCAGGGCGCCCCCAAGGTCAAGGCAAAACAAGTTAAGCAAGAAAAGGCTTCGGAAGCTCACTGGGGGGCGCCCCCATGCTCCCGGGCGCCCCGGATGCCTCGGGCGCCCCGAGCTCAAGCCAACGAAGCGGATAAAGTCAAGCCAGCGAGAAGCCAGCTGATAGAGTCAACCCGGGCGCCCCCTGCGTTCCGGGCGCCCCCGGTCAATCCTCAGCCCGATCCTGAAGGGATAACGGCTGACCGAGACATGGCCGGATCGGTTGACATGTGGGGGCACCCCCAACATTCAGGGCGCCCCAGAAGGCTATAAAAAGCCCCTCGACCCCAAGGCTTCAACAACAACTGCTTCTAACGCCAATACGCTCTTCTACTCAAGTGCTCTGCTCCGGAAACCTCCCAACTCGAGATACAAGCGCCGACGAAATCCCTCCACTCCGAGATACATTTCACATCGGACGTCGATAACGAAGAGCTGTCCTTTTAAATTTACTGTACTACAATTGTAATATCTGTCTGTAAACCTTTTTGCGCACATATAGAATTTCCCGCAGTAAACTGTCAACGACCGTGTGTTAGTGATATGAGAGAAGTGTCCTAAGGCAATCGCCTTATGATTGTAAAACATTTATATTAATAAATGATAATTCACTATTTGAGTATACATGCTTGTGTATTTGATTGGGATCTTAAACTCATCTACTGAATGTCCGCAATACAACTCACAGCATAAGAGAATTTGTGATGAGATCACAACTAGTGATTATCTCTAAATGCGCAAATGTGAAGTATTAAAAATATCCCTAGTCGATGAATTGATAAAAACGGACACTATCAATTCTGTTGAGACTAGCATGGGTTATTCTCTAATCAGCTGATTCTCACTGGCTGGTGGCATTGGGATGTCCGGAGATAAACATGGATGCTAGTTAAGGGAACTAGTTCATTGGAGTGACTAGCTGTAAGACTTCATATGGGAATCTACATGTAGATATGTCAATGAAGATCTTACTGCGGCTTAAGTGCGATGTTCCTTTGACTTGCGGTGTTCAAGTCATCTTGGTCATGGAGACTTATACTTTGACATCTTAAGCAAGCATCTCCAAGGAGGTGTGGACCCAGGATGATCAGGTATAAGCCGAAGTGCCCGAAGATGTTTGAACAGCCTACAAAGGATTCACCACTCCTTGCGAGGAGATGTATACTCAGGCCTATCGTCGGATTGTTACTCAAAGCCTCTGGCCAGAGCATATCATGTTTAGAGTGAGAGTCTCTAAAATATATGAGAGTAATTAAAAATCCAAAGGACGAGTAAGACATTACTTGGGCTAGGCGTGACGTAGTCAGCCTAGTGGGGACTGACACCATTGACCGTGTCCTGAACCAAGTGGGTATAAGGTGGTGAAGGAAATGGGGCACGATTCATTAAAGCTGCTGAAGGGTTTCAGAATAATTTCTTCTGAGGTCAAACCGTTGATCTTTCGATTAATTGGGGATCATGATGTACTACTAGGTGCCACTCATGATCGTTCTATAATTAGTTAATTATAGACGGCCAACATAAATCGAAAGCCTATTTAGTCACACGCACTATGAGTAATCCGAGGGATTTAAAACGAGTTGAAAATTGGATTTTTCGATCAAGAGAAATAAGACGAATCTGAGTTAGTCAGAGGCGCATTAGAAGCTAAAAATGGCTAAGTCTTTTGAAGGCTTTTTGGGCGAATTAAATGAGTTTAATTCGCGACGGTCCGGGTTGGGTTTGGCCGACCAAAGAGGGTGTTAACCCCTCTTTGGTGGTCGGCCAAATAAAAGGAGAAAACCAATTTAATTGGTTTAATTAATAAAATAAATATAGCGCGATTTATTTTATAAATTATGGATAAATAAATTTGTATAAAGAAATTTATATAAATAAAATTTATAGAAATTTATTCTTTTATGGAAGATTAAAATAATCCATGAGTTGGTTCATTTTAATTTTGTAAAATCAATTATGAATTGATTTATCCATAATAAGAAAGTTTATAAATTTTTATAAAATTTATTCCATAATTTAAAAAGAAGAAGAATTAGTTTTTATTATAAATTAGTTTATAATAAAGACTTGGTTTAAACGGAATTAATTCATAAGAATTTATAGGATAAATTTCTTATGATAAATAATTAGTTTTATTATAAAGTTAGTTATAATAAAATTCATAAGAAAATTTATAGGATAAATTTCTTATGATAACTAATTTGTTTTATTATAAATGGTTATAATAAAACTAGGCTTAAAAGGAATAAGCAATAAGATAAATTTCTTATAACTAATTCCGTTAATTCGGTTTAGAGGGAGACTTAGCAAAGGAGTTGCTACTATATAAAGGAACCAAAGGCTAGCCCTTAATTCCAATTAAGTGATTATTATTGGAGCTCTCCCTCTCTCTCTTCTCTTATCTTCTCCTTCTCTCTTTCTTGCATAGGGCCGGCGCCAACCCTAAGAAGATTAGGGCCGGCGCTCCTTCCACCTTCTTCCACCCAAGGCCGGCCACCTCCCATTTTCTAGGGCCGGCGCCCAACTACTCCAAGGCAAGGGTTGCCGTGAGCATTGAAGAAGAAGGAGAACCCCAACACGAAGAAGAAGAAGCGGATAGCGACTCCTCTCTTCCGAAATACGATTTCGTTACTTCTTGTTGGTTAGTTTCTAAACTCCCCTCTTGATCTTTCAAGTTGTGCCTATAGAGAATCTAGTAGTTCTCGTCAGCACAAAACTCGTGACTTTGCGAAGTCATCCCAAAGAGAACTCGGCGTGGACGCGAATAGAGGCGAAGCTTCCAAGGGACGCTACGGTTGGATCTCGTCCCTTACTTCAAGTTACGCGAGGTACTTGGTAAATTAGTTTACTTTTCACAAACTTTTATTTTATGATTATGTCGATACACTATAAGGTTGCATGCTAGATACGAAGTTAAAATAATTTAGGAAATTATTTTATGCAAACTCTTCCGCTGCACGTAAAAATTTTAAATTTTACGAACTCGTATCCTTGTCGACATGCACCCGGTCCCACAGTGGTATCAGAGCCGGTTAGTGTTCGACTTAATCAAATAATTGTTTTGTGGAAAACTTTGTCATGATCTCAATTTCGGAAAAAAAATTTCAATTATGGAAACTTTCAAATTATAATAAATTTTAGATTTAGGAATTTCAAAGTTTGGAAATCCTCATGAAATTTCGCAAACGTTTGAAATTTTCTATTTTCTGAAATTTTATAATAATTTCGAAACTTCCCATCTTTGGAAACTTTCCAATTTTGGAAATTTTTCTATTTTAGAAATTTTCTAATTTTGGAAATATGTAAGTTTCCTTTGTACCAGAAACTTACAATTATTCTGAAAATCAATTTTCGAAATCTCGCAATTTTGGGCACTTTCTTTTAAGAAAGTCTAGACAAATTCATGGACAGTTAATTGACAATTAAATTTGAATTGGTTTTTAAATTGACAACAAAATTCTTTATTTTGGATTGAGCCTCGGGGAGCCGTCCAATTTAAAGTTAGTTGTTGTAATTTAATTTCCCAATTTTTAATTGAAATTGTCATGTTTGATTGGATTGAGCCTCGGGGAGCCGTCCAATTGGATTTACAACACATTACTTTTCTTTGGGTATCTGAGCCTCGGGGAGCCACCCTTAGAAAACAATTTGTTGTAATTAATTAAATCCATGAATAAAATATGTTTAAGAGGTGATGCTCTTACATATTGTTGTCTCCAAAATTAATTAGGAAAATGGTTTCCTATAGAGTTTCTTAAATGAGATTTTCATGAAAATAATATGTGGTTGAATTAAGGGATTTGTCTCTTAATTTAATAAGATTTGATTTAGAGAAATCAAAGTCTTGAACATATTATTTCCGAAATTAATTATGACAATTTAGGAAATTGTTTCCCAAAACAATTCCTTTAATAAAGTATGAAATTATAATTAGGAAATCCGGTTCCTAATTTAATTCATGAGACTTGATAAATTAAGTCACATACATACTTTATTAAGGAAATCGTTAGTCATGACATAATTTTATGTCATGAATGTGCTTAAAAGAATGAGACCCAAAACCCCTTACAAAATATTAAGGCCTACACCTTCCATTAATATGGTTAGAATCGGAGTTTTGTTTCTCGCTTGGGTTGATGGACACATCCATGCCCGACTTGAACCTCAACATGTTCAAACCATGGAATTAGTTTATGAATAATATAGTTCGAGTCAGAGGTCAATCATTAGTTTTGGTTGTTGGACACATCCAAGCCTGACTAAGCGGTTGAATGAGCTCCAACCATGTTAAAACTATTTCTTGATTAATGGGTCAGCCTTAAGCTTGGAGCATCGATTTGTTGTGCCACAGCCAAGGTCGATGTAAAGAGAGGTGCAGTTGGGTGCTATGTATAATGATACATACTTGTTAATGAGTTAACAACCCAATGTTTTATGCAAACATTCAATTAGTTGATAGCATAATGTGATAGTTACATATATGTGATGTGTAATCGGTATAATTACCTACCTTCATAGCTAAGAAGAACTTGATGGCCACAGCCATGGTTGTTCTTATCTATGGTTGGATATCAACCTATTTGGAGATGTTCCTACGATCTCCCGAATTGATAATAAGGGTGAATCAATTCGTAAAATAAATAGGATTTAATTTATGTATGTTGATACATTCTTTAATAAATCTTCTCACATAATCTCAATTTGTATTTCTAGGTTAATCACTCGATCATGTCTTCTCTGAATTTGCGTTCCATCTTGGACACCAACAAATTAACTGGGCCTAACTTCATGGACTGGCTTCGAAACCTGAGGATAGTCCTCAAGGCAGAGAAGATTGCTTATGTCCTTGAAGATCTACTTCCCTCAAATCCTCCAGCAGATGCAACTCCAGACCAATTGGTGGCCTATCAGAAACATGTGACCGATTCTGAACTTGCAAGTTGCATCATGCTAGCCTCTATGGTACCTGAGCTGCAAAAGCAGCATGAGCATATGGATGCTTATACCATCATCTTCCATCTTAATGAGTTGTTTGAAGAGCAGGCGAGATCCGAAAGGTTCGAAGTCTCCAGACTCCTCTTCACAACTAAGATGCAAGAAGGCACTTCTGCCTCGCAGTTTGTGCTAAAGATGTTGGGGTACATTGAGCGACTGAACACACTCGATTTTGCAATGGATCATGAACTAAGTATTGACTTAATTCTGAGTTGTTTGCCCAAAAGTTATTCGCAATTTGTGATGAACTATCGGATGAACAAGCTGGAAACTACCATTCCTGAGTTAGTCAACCTGCTGAAGTCTGTAGAGCCTTCTGTAAAGCAAGAACAAAGGCAGTTCTGTTAGTTGGTTCCTCGAAGAAAGGTTCTAAGAGGAAGGCCAAAGAACAAAATAAGGGAAAGAAGAAAAAGGCTAAAAAGACTGAAAAGAAACCAAAAGGCACTTGCCATCATTGTGGCAAGGAGGGCCACTGGCGAAGAAATTGCAAGGTTTATCTTGTGTCCTTGAAGAAGAAGGCATCCGATGCCTCGTCCTCTTCAGGTATCTTCGTTATTGAATGTCACTCTATTTCCTCAAATACCTGGGTACTTGATACTGGGTGTAGCTCACATATATGTAATGACATACAGGGGCTAAGGAATAGAAGAAGACTCGTCAAGGGAGAAGCAGATTTGCGAGTTGGAAATGGAGCAAGGATTGCTGCTGTTGCCATCGGAACATATTTGCTAAAGCTCCCGACTGGACGTATCTTAGAACTGGATAATTGTTATTTCGTTCCTTCGTTAATAAAGAACATTGTATCTATTTCATGTTTGAATGAAAAAGGTTATCATTTGACTTTTAGTAACAATTGTTGTTACATAACTTTAAATGGCGTTCTTTATGGGAATGGAACTTTGTGCAATGGCATCTACACGTTAGATTTATCCAGTGACGTTTTCAATATCGAAGTTAGCAACAAACGTGCTCGAATAGATAATCGAATAGACTCCTACACTTGGCATTGCCGTCTTGGCCATGTAAGTAAGAAACGCATGACCGAATTGCACCGATGTGGAATTTTGGAATCATTTGAACCCGATTCATTTGATACATGCGAATCGTGCTTAAAAGGCAAGATGACCAAATTACCCTTTACCGGAAAGGGTAATCCAGTGGGAGAGTTGCTTGGTCTAATACATACCGATGTATGTGGACCAATGTCAACTCTTGCACAAGGAGGCTATAGCTACTTCATCACCTTTATCGATGATCACTCACGATTCGGGTATGTGTTCTTGATGAAACACAAATCTGAAGCCTTTGAGAAATTCAAAGAGTTCAGAAATGAAGTAGAGAAACAGCTTGGCAAAAGTATTAAAATACTTCGATCCGATCGGGGTGGTGAATACTTAAGTCAAGAGTTTCAAGATTATCTAAGGGACAATGGGATATTATCCCAATGGACTCCGCCATATACACCACAGCATAATGGTGTATCTGAGAGGCGCAACCGAACCTTGATGGACATGGTTAGGTCGATGATGAATCATGCAACTCTTCCAAAATCCTTTTGGGGTTATGCACTTAAGACAGCTGTTTATTTATTAAACAGAGTCCCGACCAAGGTAGTCTCTACTACTCCATATGAGATTTGGAATAGTAAGAAACCTCACTTAACTCACCTTAAGATATGGGGTTGTCCTGCTTATGTGAAGCGGGTTGTATCAGACAAATTGGATGCTAAGTCTGATAAATGTCTATTTATTGGATACCCTAAGGAAACGAAGGGTTACCAATTCTATCATCCCTTGGAACAAAAGGTGTTTGTTTCAAGGCATGCTGTATTTCTAGAAAAAGAATTTCTTTACAAGAAAACAGTGGGAGTGGCATTGAACTTGATGAAGTTCAAGAAACTCCAATAGACATTACAGAGACACCGAGTCTAGCCCACAACCAATATTCATAATGATGAGCTATCAGTTGAACCTAAAACTACACCACCTCTTCGTAGTCTGATAGGACACGCAACATTCCAGAGAGATACGGATTCTCGTAAGTGAATCGAACGACGTGTTGCTCATTGGCGATGACGAACCTATCAGTTATGAAGATGTTCTGAAAAGTTCAGAAAGGGACAAATGGCTTGAAGCCATGAAGTCGGAAATGGATTCCATGTACGAAAATCAAGTATGGGACTTGGTTAACCCACCTGAAGGGATTAAACCCATAGGGTGCAAGTGGGTTTTCAAGAAGAAATCGACATGGAAGGTAATGTTGTTACCTTTAAGGCTAGATTAGTGGCAAAGGGATATCGTCAAAATCAAGGAATTGATTATGACGAAACCTATTCGCCAGTAGCTATGCTTAAATCCATTCGGATGCTCCTAGCCATAGCAGCTCATTATGATTATGAGATTTGCAAATGGATGTGAAAACAGCTTTCCTTAACGGAAACCTGCTTGAGGACGTANACGTGTTCTTGATGAAACACAAATCTGAAGCCTTTGAGAAATTTCAAAGAGTTCAGAAATGAAGTAGAGAAACAACTTGGCAAAAGTATTAAAATACTTCGATCCGATCGGGGTGGTGAATACTTAAGTCAAGAGTTTCAAGATTATCTAAGGGACAATGGAATATTATCCCAATGGACTCCGCCATATACACCACAGCATAATGGTGTATCTGAGAGGCGCAACCGAACCTTGATGGACATGGTTAGGTCAATATGAATCATGCAACTCTTCCAAAATCCTTTTGGGTTATGCACTTAAGACAGCTGTTTATTTATTAAACAGAGTCCCGACCAAGGTAGTCTCTACTACTCCATATAAGATTTGGAATAGTAAGAAACTCACTTAACTCACTTAAGATATGGGGTGTCCTGCTTATGTGAAGCGGGTTGTATCAGACAAATTGGATGCTAAGTCTGATAAATGTCTATTTATTGGATACCCTAAGGAAACGAAGGGTTACCAATTCTATCATCCTTAGAACAAAAGTGTTTGTTTCAAGGCATGCTGTATTTCTAAAAAAAGAATTTCTTTTACAAGAAAACAGTGGGAGTGGCATTGATCTTGATGAAGTTCAAGAAACTCCAATAGACATTACAGAGACACCTAATCTAGACCCACAACCAATACCTCATAATGATGAGCTATCAGTTGAACCTAAAACTACACCACCTCTTCGTAGATCTGATAGGACACGCAACATTCCAGAGAGATACGAATTTCTCGTAAGTGAATCGAACGACGTGTTGCTCATTGGCGATGACGAACCTATCAGTTATGAAGATGTTCTGAAAAGTTCAGAAAGGGACAAATGGCTTGAAGCCATGAAGTCGGAAATGGATTCCATGTACGAAAATCAAGTATGGGACTTGGTTAACCCACCTGAAGGGATTAAACCCATAGGGTGCAAGTGGGTTTTCAAGAAGAAAATCGACATGGAAGGTAATGTTGTTACCTTTAAGGCTAGATTAGTGGCAAAGGGATATCGTCAAAATCAAGGAATTGATTATGACGAAACCTATTCGCCAGTAGCTATGCTTAAATCCATTCGGATGCTCCTAGCCATAGCAGCTCATTATGATTATGAGATTTGGCAAATGGATGTGAAAACAGCTTTCCTTAACGGAAACCTGCTTGAGGACGTATACATGATACAGCCTGAAGGTTTCACATCGGTTGATAAAACCAAGGTATGCAAGCTGCGACGATCCATATATGGACTGAAGCAAGCATCTAGGAGCTGGAACATCCGTTTTGATGAGACAATCAAAAAGTTTGATTTCTCACAAAATCCTGACGAACCCTGTGTGTACAAGAAGGTTAGTGGGAGTGCAGTCGTATTCCTAGTATTATATGTCGACGACATCTTACTTATAGGAAACGATATTTCAGTCTTACAGACAGTTAAAATTTGGTTATCCAAAACTTTCTCCATGAAAGACCTGGGAGAAGCAACCTATATCCTTGGGATTAGAATCTATAGAGATAGATCAAAACGGTTGCTTGGTCTTTCGCAGTCTACATATATAGACCGAGTGCTAAAAAGGTTTAGCATGTCGGAATCCAAGAAAGGTTACCTTCCCATCAGGCATGGGATCAACCTTTCAAAGTCTATGTGTCCACGCACAGAAGACGAGAGGATTTGCATGAATAAGATTCCCTATGCATCCGCGATAGGATCTATCATGTATGCTATGTTATGTACTAGGCTTGATGTATCGTATGCTTTGAGCGTCACAAGCAGATACCAGTCGGATCCAGGAATGGATCACTGGGCGGCTGTCAAGACAATCCTTAAGTACTTAAGAAGAACTAAGGATGTGTTCCTAATATATGGAGAAGGAGATTTGGTAATACGTGGGTATACAGATGCCAGTTTCCAAACAGATAAGGATGACTCCAAATCGCAGTCTGGATACGTATTTACTTTGAATGGAGGCGCAGTAAGTTGTAAGAGTTCCAAACAAGACACCGTAGCGGATTCTACCACGGAAGCGGAATATATCGCATCTTCGGAAGCAGCAAAGGAAGCAGTCTGGATCAAGAAGTTTGTCTCCGAACTTGGTGTGGTTCCAACCATTGATGATGCAGTGCCGGTTTACTGCGACAACATTGGAGCTATTGCACAAGTAAAGGAACCAAGGTCTCATCAGCGATCCAAACACGTGCTTCGCCGCTATTATCTGATCAGAGAGATTATAAGTAGGAATGACATACAAATTGAGAGAGTTCCCACTAAAAGGAATATAGCGGATCCTTTAACTAAGGCCTTGCCTCAAAGCAAGTTTAAGGGTCATGTTAGAGCCTGTGGTATTGGATACTGTAGCGATTGGCATTAGGCCAAGTGGGAGTTTGTTAGTGATATGAGAGAAGTGTCCTAAGGCAATCGCCTTATGATTGTAAAACATTTATATTAATAAATGATAATTCACTATTTGAGTATACATGCTTGTGTATTTGATTGAGATCTTAAACTCATCTACTAAATGTCCGCAATACAACTCACAGCATAAGAGAATTTGTGATGAGATCACAACTAGTGATTATCTCTAAATGCGCAAATGTGAAGTATTGAAAATATCCCTAGTCGATGAATTGATAAAAACGGACACTATCAATTCTGTTGAGACTAGCATGGGTTATTCTCTAATCAGCTGATTCTCACTGGCTGGTGGCATTGGGATGTCCGGAGATAAACATGGATGCTAGTTAAGGGAACTAGTTCATTGGAGTGACTAGCTGTAAGACTTCATATGGGAATCTACATGTAGATATGTCAATGAAGATCTTACTGCGGCTTAAGTGCGATGTTCCTTTGACTTGCGGTGTTCAAGTCATCTTGGTCATGGAGACTTATACTTTGACATCTTAAGCAAGCATCTCCAAGGAGGTGTGGACCCAGGATGATCGGGTATAAGCCGAAGTGCCCGAAGATGTTTGAACAGCCTACAAAGGATTCACCACTCCTTGCGAGAAGATGTATACCCAGGCCTATCGTCGGATTGTTACTCAAAGCCTCTGGCCAGAGCATATCATGTTTAGAGTGAGAGTCTCTAAAATACATGAGAGTAATTAGAAATCCAAAGGACGAGTAAGACATTACTTGGGCTAGGCGTGACGTAGTCAGCCTAGTGGGGACTGACACCATTGACCGTGTCCTGAACCAAGTGGGTATAAGGTGGTGAAGGGAATGGGGCACGATTCATTAGAGCTGCTGAAGGGTTTCAGAATAATTTCTTCTGAGGTCAAACCGTTGATCTTTCGATTAATTGGGGATCATGATGTACTACTAGGTGTCACTCATGATCGTTCTATAATTAGTTAATTATAGACGGCCAACATAAATCGAAAGCCTATTTAGTCACACGCACTATGAGTAATCCGAGGGATTTAAAACGAGTTGAAAATTGGATTTTCCGATCAAGAGAAATAAGACGAATCTGAGTTAGTCAGAGGCGCATTAGAAGCTAAAAATAGCTAAGTCTTTTGAAGGCTTTTTGGGAGAATTAAATGAGTTTAATTCGCAACGGTCCGGGTTGGGTTTGGCCGACCAAAGAGGGTGTTAACCCCTCTTTGGTGGTCGGCCAAATAAAAGGAGAAAACCAATTTAATTGGTTTAATTAATAAAATAAATATAGCGCGATTTATTTTATAAATTATGGATAAATAAATTTGTATAAAGAAATTTATATAAATAAAATTTATAGAAATTTATTCTTTTATGGAAGATTAAAATAATCCATGAGTTGGTTCATTTTAATTTTGTAAAATCAATTATGAATTGATTTATCCATAATAAGAAAGTTTATAAATTTCTTATAAAATTTATTCCATAATTTAAAAAGAAGAAGAATTAGTTTTTATTATAAATTAGTTTATAATAAAGACTTGGTTTAAACGGAATTAATTCATAAGAATTTATAGGATAAATTTCTTATGATAAATAATTAGTTTTATTATAAAGTTAGTTATAATAAAATTCATAAGAAAATTTATAGGATAAATTTCTTATGATAACTAATTTGTTTTATTATAAATGGTTATAATAAAACTAGGCTTAAAAGGAATAAGCAATAAGATAAATTTCTTATAACTAATTCCGTTAATTCGGTTTAGAGGGAGACTTAGCAAAGGAGTTGCTACTATATAAAGGAACCAAAGGCTAGCCCTTAATTCCAATTAAGTGATTATTATTGGAGCTCTCCCTCTCTCTCTTCTCTTATCTTCTCCTTCTCTCTTTCTTGCATAGGGCCGGCGCCAACCCTAAGAAGATTAGGGCCGGCGCTCCTTCCACCTTCTTCCACCCAAGGCCGGACACCTCCCATTTTCTAGGGCCGGCGCCCAACTACTCCAAGGCAAGGGTTGCCGTGAGCATTGAAGAAGAAGGAGAACCCCAACACGAAGAAGAAGAAGCGGATAGCGACTCCTCTCTTCCGGAATACGATTCCGTTACTTCTTGTTGGTTAGTTTCTAAACTCCCCTCTTGATCTTTCAAGTTGTGCCTATAGAGAATCTAGTAGTTCTCGTCGGCACAAAACTCGTGACTTTGCGAAGTCATCCCAAAGAGAACTCGACGTGGACGCGAATAGAGGCGAAGCTTCCAAGGGACGCTACGGTTGGATCTCGTCCCTTACTTCAAGTTACGCGAGGTACTTGGTAAATTAGTTTACTTTTCACAAACTTTTATTTTATGATTATGTCGATACACTATAAGGTTGCATGCTAGATACGAAGTTAAAATAATTTAGAAAATTATTTTATGCAAACTCTTCCGCTGCACGTAAAAATTTTAAATTTTACGAACTCGTATCCTTGTCGACATGCACCCGGTCCCAACACCGTGGGCCTTGGAGTAGGAGCCGACCGCGACTCCGAACCAAGTAAATCCCTGTGTTCGGGTTTGGTTTCTTGCATTAATCTTTCCGCTGTGTATTCGCTCTTTTTTCAATCCAAAACGATTTACGATATTCACCCCCCTCTATCGTATTCTCTCGATCCAACAAATATCGCAATACTAAAATCCGTAATACTCACCTGAGTTGCCCCTAGAGCAGTCGCACAGCAAAACAACATCACAAATAGTCCTACAGAGGAGTCAAAAATACAATACCGCAAGAATAAATCCAATACAAGCCCACGGTAACAAAACGAATACAAAACATAGACTATGCTATCAAGAAAACAAAACCAGCGGAAGCACCCATCCAAATGGAGTCGTGGTGACCCAGGACCGGCATCTGGGCTTCTCCGGCGAGCTATCAACCTAAAAACAAAAATATTACGATGGGTGGTGAGTCCAAGTGGACTCCGCGGGTATATAGAAAGATATGCATGACCAACAAAATAGCTGAATAAGCTATAAAGAAACAACAAGATACAGTCTCAACAGGAATAGCAAAATATGCATAACTGAAAGTAACAACTGACTGTACATACCAGAAATCAGTCTATCCTAACCATAAAAGGACTCGTACCACACGAGTAAGTGCAAGGTCATTAAACCATACATAAGCATATCATGTACATGCATGTCAAACAAGTACAGTAAATAAATGCAGCAATCACAATCAACATGCACAATGCATCATATACACATGATGCAATGTCATTGTCACCCCTGACGCCAATCAAGCCACCGAGACAGGTGATACTGTGTCGGTCGAGTGGGTAGAGCTGTGACATTGTACACACCCTGCTATCACTACTCCTGAGTGACCGAGTGGACAGGATGCTGGTGGGGGACCACCCCCTACCCCATGTATATATGAGGGAACGTCGTTCTCATCTCCTCTGGTCTATGGGAAGAGAAGGGATCCCTGGCTGCTACCATGCACCGGAACCACCCTCCAAATAGTGACTGTGCGGAGCAATACAGGGCAAATGCACACACCCAATGATATCCATTAACCCATGAGTGGTCGTGTGTGCATATCATGTACCGGAAGACGATAGGCTAAACCACAAGGGAGTCACTGATCGCCGGCATGCAACAGTGCAGGTATGGTGCATGACTCAAACACATGCAACCTCTACCAGGTCATCATACATAACTCAACATAACATGCACAGGTCGATCACAGGTATAATAACCTAACCATCATGCATCTAAGTGCACATGCAAGTAATAACAGAAATCAAAACAATATAGATATCAAATGGCATGCCACAATAACTCAATCAGTCCATATCTAGATACACGTGCAAGTATGACTAGAATCAACCAATGCAACCATACAATGGTATGTTAATCCCTATCCACATACTCATGCTCATACCAATGCTATACAGAATCATATAACAAATAAATGAGACTGTATAGAAAGAAATTTAGATCATATTCAGGGTCAAGCATAAGTATCAAGCAGGGTAACAAAACGGTAGTAGATAAAGGTCAACATCAACCTACTGCATCAATAACAAATAGTTATGCATAAAGATAACGTGGATCTAAAGAAGACAAGCAAGAAGTACCCGCCTCCAAATAGGTGAAGTCCGTATCAGGCAGAAGAACCACCCGTCAATAATCCAATCAAGCTCCTATGACAAAAATACAAGTTAGCTACTTATACAAACGTAAAATAGCTAAGTATAGCTCAACTCAACTAGAACCACTATAATCATAACGATCAACTACTAATTTAAAACTTAAACATTGAGATTAGGTTTAACCCTTACTTAAACCCCAACCAACTCCAGATCTCAACAAGATCCAAACCAATACAACCACTCTACCAAGGCAACACATGGCAATTCACCATCACAACCCATGAATCAAACCCATCACTAAGTTCCCTATCAAATGGACAACAATCATCTCCTTGTAGTGATCAAGATATATGGTATCACATTGCCTCATTTACAAGATCCACAAAAACTAACCTAACTCTTAATTCCCAACAGGATCAAATGTAGCATTCGACCGACACATTGCAACTCCAAAACCAAAACCTCACACCAAAGTGTTAAATGACAATAACAAAGGGTTGGATCATTATAGATCAAATTATAGAAATGCATGAATTCAACCATCTAGTTTAGATCAACCGAACTTACCTACTAGAGGTTACCCGTCCATTATCTGTTGATCAAGCCACTAACCCCTACCATCCACCTGTGTCTCATGGCAGGAAAATAACACAAATTAATAGAGCTAAACCACCTAAAATGCAGAAATCAAATCCCTACCATTTGAATTCCGAAACTACAGCACAGAACCCATACCGAATTCCTATTACAAGCTACATTTTAATTAGGTCACAATTCTCCTACACTGATCTAAAGAATCTCAAGTCAATTCATCCAAAGAACGATACTACAACTCACAATCCTTACATGATGGGGTACCGAAGAGTTTCCCCGCACCAAATCTGGCGACACAGCAACAAAGGAGGAGGAACAACCAATCTCAGGTACAGATCCGAGCCAACAACTCATGCAGGCCCCAATTCAGCTCCAATCCGGCAGATCTTTGAACACTAGGGCAATGAATCACAAGTCCTTGGGCACGCGACGTAGGTGAGACAAACTTGAGCCCAGATGTGTTCAGCTCGATCGACGCCCCTGATGCTGGTGCTACCGGACTTCTGCCCTCAGGTGAGACAGACTCCGACGAAACTCTCAGTAGACACTCATCTCCGATTGATCAGTAGAGAGGGATGCACATTGCCGATTTTGTGAGGAGAAGAAAGTGATCAAGAGGAAGAAAAGGGGTGGAGAATGGATGCTCTGTGTAGACCATGATCGAATCAGAGAAAGGGGAAAGAAGAGGAGCAACACCCATCTCCGGCGAGGAGGTGGTTATCGGCGATGAGGAGGGAAGAGATGGCTCGGGCGGTAGAGAGGAGAAACGATCGGGGATGTGTGCTAGGGCACGCGACGGGGAGAGGAGAAAAGGTTTATATGGGGGTCTTTTTCACTTTAGCCCTTGAAATCTAATTTATTACACCCTAGCCCCTAGTTTCAAAATCTTAACCAAACAACCCCTTGAAATTTCAGATTTAATCAATTTACACCTCTTAAACTTCGTCTAAGGGCTTGGAACCTTAGACCCTTTTCCAAAAAAATTTCCGGAGCAGAATAAAAGTGTCAGATTTAACATAATGTCTCTGCACACGTGCATTATTCCTCATTAATGACACCTGCCAAATGCAAGCACTCTTGTACGGAAGCACCATGTTAGCTTGAACCTGCAATAGACTTAGACTGGGACACTGGTCTAGTCAGTCGGTTTGGATGCCTCTTTCGACTAGACTTAAGGGGGAGGCTTGTGACACGATGAAATTTTGGGGCCCGGTCCACGTAGGATAAAGTCAAGGTCAAACAACTGACGTAGCTAGAGTTGCAGTATGTTAGGACCAGAGGTTGATTAGACGAGTTGACTGATCGGGCCAAGCGAACCACCTAAATCGACAAGGTAGGTTGGTTGAACGACCTTGGTCCATAATCCATAAACTTGTCTCCTTGACCCTAATGAGCACCTCACAAGATATGATTTAGGCTTAAATAAGGGAGATAGATAACAACCGGTCGGCCGACGCTTGAAAGTTCTCCAGCCGATCGACGAACCATGTATTATACATAACCCACGCGATTCGAGAGGCTACTTTGGCTGAGTGAGCCCAACTAATAGACAAAATAAAGAATAACTACGAATGATCAAGGTACCCACTGCGGTCGATCGAGCACCCACTTATAGTGGACTTATGGGGAACTCAGCCCAGGTAACGGTCGTTCTACCAACCTGCCTATATCACTCGGTTCGTTCCTAAAGCCAGTCAGCTAACACACGGGCATCCCTTTGTCATTCAGCTGCCACTACAACAAATATTACTTTCCTCAATGTATCATTGACAGCACATATTTATGGCGCGCTATTAATAATAGTTTTCACAGCGCGCCAAATAAAACGTGTTGCGGATACTATAATATGTTTATAAATAACAACATGCAAAAATAATAAGCTGTCAAATATAATTTTAATAGCGCTCAGTGTACGCTATTAATATTAATTAATAATTAAGTATCTACAGCATGCATGATGCGCTGTTAAAATTAAGTTTAATAGTGCATTCGCAGCATGCCACATATATGCTGTTAAAATTTAATTTAATATAAAAAGGAATGTTAAGGTTTTTTATTTTCTAAACCTATCCACCTCTTTGCGCTAAAACATTCCCACACGAAATCGCTGAAATCGCTAAACACATCCTCGCTCCATCTTCGCACGAAATCGCTGCATATCCTCGCTCCATCTTCTCATGAAATCGTCGCACATCGCCGCTTCATCTTCTCCGCACAAGCATTTCCTCTCCGCACCCAGTTCGCACAAGCGTTTCCTCGCCGCACAAGAAGTTCGCACAAGGGTTTCCTCACCCCGCAAGAAGTTCTCACAAGGGTTTCCTCGCCTCTCCATCTTCGTGCCTCGCAAAGGTTTCCTTACCGCAAAGCCCTCACGATCAGACCTAGTTTGAAGCTTCTCCCCCATTTCTTCAAGGTATGTCTCTTCTCCTCACGTTCAAACTAAATTTGAAGCTTCTCCCCCATTTCTTCAAGGTAATTTGAAGCTTTTTCGTTTTTTCTGAAAGATGCAATAACTTCTATAGGAACTACAAGTTAATAAGAATGCAAATAGTGTTCATCAATACATTGTCATGAACATGATGAACATTACTTGTGACCAATATGTTATTACGGATATAAAAGGTCAATTTAAGATATCAGAAATACAAATGTTGTAGATCTGGAAAATGCCCATGGACAGAGTCAATTTGTTCAAACTTGGTTTGGTTTTCAAAGTCAACTTATCATATTGTTTTATGATAAGTGTGTACTTTTTAGTAATAGTTGAAATGATCTAATTTGTTTGGATGTTGATAACATGCTTGTTCTTTTACTAGCTTAAATGAAATGATCCAATATCATTTTTCTGTCTCTGGATCTAACATGGCTTTTGAACTGTGGTTTTGGCACCCTTGATATTTAGTTACCATATAAAATAGTATGGAAGGGGATAATTGCTTTTTGGTTGAATTTTCTTTTGATTTTTAAATAGTGAAATTAGTTTAAAAAGATTCAGTTTCTAAGAGAACAAATGCACAGATGCTGGAATGGTATGTTCTTTTTTCCAAGATGTGTCTGGTTTTGGTTAAATTGCATGTTCATTTTCTATGTAATTTCTAATATCATTTTCAAACAGATATGCAGACCTGAAGAACAATCGCTTGATGAACTATACATTTAGTTTTGATCAGATATTGAATGACAAGGTATTTTGATCAGATGTTGAATGACAACGTATCTTATTTTTTACTCTGCCTATGGTTATATTGTTAAGCTAATATAGTTTCTAGGTTTGATTGAATACTTATATCAGTTTTTTTTAAACTTAAGCTATTAATTTGTCTAGATCCAATTCATTCTAAAGACCCAATAGTCCTTGGTCTTGTAGATCTGTGAAAATATCATGAACCAAATTTCTATTTGTTAATTTTTGATTGCTTTCTTAATCGTTGTACACTTGAACTGGAAAAACATACATGATCATCAACAATATTCTTTCAAAGTTGATCTGATATTTTTGTTACCGATGGATTCTCTGTCTTGTATATTTTTATTTTTACCTTTATTGTTTAGTCTTTTGTATGCTATATGTTATTTGAACAGGGAAATACTGTTGTCTACCTTTTGTATGCACATGCTTGGATATGCTCCATCATTAATAAATCTAGTAAAGACATAGAAGAATTAAAAAAGGCAAGTACTTATATGACTTGGAATCCGTTTGTTCTTGTTTATAGTTTTTGCACAATTGAAACTATCTTGTGTTGTTTTTGCAGATAGGAAAAATTGTGATGGATCATGTTTTTACAGCACAATTTTCTCTCACAAATCTACATACTACACATGTTCAACAGTTGATCTTCAATTACAAAAAGTGTAAACTTTCTGAAGCAATAGTTGATCCACATACCGACCTCTTTGAATGACATGCAAATCTACATACTACACATGTTCAACAATTGATCTTCAATTACAAAAGTGTAAAATTTCTGAAGCAATAATTGATCTTCAATTACAGCATAAGCAAACTAGTCAAATAAATTCCCTAGTATGTTATTGTTGCAAGAAAATTTTCTTCGTACCACATACCTACCTCTTTGAATTGTCTCATCTTACTTCTCATATTAGATTTTACAAATTGAAGTTCCATAAATGTTACATTTTGAAGTACATGTAGTTTTTTTTAACTTTTTTTTATTTACTTTAATTTCTTCAGATTTTGACTGGATCCATCATGGGAGGTATACTTTAAGAATTGTCATGTTTCATTCTCTATTCTTTTCATTCTATTTCATATTTATTTATTCTCTTCGTTCATTGGTCTTACTGAATATTTTGTTTCTTTGTATCTTTGTCAGAAATACTAGTCATCTATTATTTTGAAGTGGATATTGGGGTTTTGAGAAAATCAAAGCTAAGATGAAAGCCTTAAGGATGACATGAATATTGGCTGCTAGTGGAACACTATTGGTGGCTAGTGAGAACGACACGACAATATTGAGAAGTCTTGAGATGAAGGCTAGGATCACTCTTTTAATTTTTGTCCTATATTTTTTAGGGTCATTTGTTATATTTCTTTGATGGTTAGTAATTTATATTTTTTTGTAAAATATTTGGAGTTGACTTATAAAGATTTGTGAGCTTTGTAAAATGATTATGAGATGAATAAAAATTAGATATCCATATTAAGATTAAATTTGGATCATATATTTTAAATAAATAGTATTGATAATTATATAGTGTTGATAATTAATATGTATGATATTTATTTATTTTTATTTTTATATGCTATTATTCACAGCGTGTAGTTGTGTGCTGTGATTGCTATTATTCGCGGCGCGCGGTCACATGCTGCAATTGCTATTATCACCGATGCGCGGTTGCATGTTGCGATTGCTATTATCCGCAGCACGCGGCCATGCACTGTCAATGTGTTATGACTTTTAACAGCTTGGAGTTGTGCAGCATACACTGCGTGTTGCGGATAGAATAATTGCACATTGTAGATAGTCATATTAGTTGTTGTGTACTTTGACTAGTCCACATACATTACACTCATGGCCCAGCCCCTTTTTCAATCTCAACCAACCTAGTTAGCAGGTTTGGCCTCCATGTGTCTTAGGGGTCAGGCATATCACAAGTCCCACAAGCTGGACCCCCTTTTCTTATTTGAGCCTCCACATAAACACATAGGCCCATTAGCCCTTTCAAATTTATATCAATTATCATATAAGCCCATTAGCTTAAACACTGACCTACTCAATAACCCATGAACCTAAAAATTGACATGCTCAGTTATCCATTGGTCTAAACACTGACCTACTCAATAACCTATTGACTTATTTGCTTTTTATAGATTTCTTACAGGAAATCTATCAACATGACAACCCTGTTATGACTGATGTGACACCCTGACGGTGGAACATCACTAAGGGTGTTGCATATAAATAGGGATCATTCCTCCACGATGTAGGTATGAGTTCTCTTTTTTTTTTACTCCATTCAAATTCTACTTCTCTATTATTTTGTAAGAAATTGACTTGAGTGTCGGAATATAAACACCAATGACTCTTATTTTCTATTAACACTCTCTTATTTTCTATTAACACTCTTCTGCTTTAATGATCTTTCCGCAAACTTCAAAGACGATGGTACAATTCAATTAGGCTACGTTTGATAGGGTGTAATCCACCCTGTAATGTAATCGAGATTACATTACAAGTTGGATTCCTTTGTTTGGAATCACTTTAAGATTGTAATGTAATGTAATCTCGATTACAAAAGAGGTTGATGATTTGTAATCTGGATTACAAACCAAAACCTCCGTAATCTGGATTACATTACAGCTTGGAAAGTCGTCGGTCGGGCGGCGATCGTCAGTCGGGCGGTGACAGTCGTCAGTCGGGCGGTGACAGTCGTTGGTCGCCGCTAGCCGGCCGCCGACGACCACAGGCGACCGGCCGCCGGCGACCACCACCGGCGACCCCGGCCGGCCGGCCGCCGGCGACCACCGTCGGCCGGCCGGCCGCCGGCGACCCACGCCGGCCGGCCACCACTGACCACCGTCGGCCAGTCGGCCGCCACTGACCACCGGCGACCCACGCCGACCGGCCGCCACTGACCACCGTCGGCCGCCGGCGCCCACCGCCGGCCGGTCGCCGACGACCGCCGGCAGGTGGCGGTCACCGGCCGGTCAATGGTCACCGGCCGCCCGACGACGGTCGTCGGTCGTCAATCTTGATTACATTACAGGACACCAAACAAAAGAATCCAACTTGTAATGGTTATCGATCAAAGATTACATACAACTCATTACCAAATATAATAATGTAATCAAAATTACATTACATTAATTACATTACAAACCGAATTACATTACCCCTATCAAACATAATCTTAGGGTTAACAATTTTACTCCCTCACGCTTCATCAATCATGGACAGATCGAAGAGGATAAAGGATGAGGTCACTGTCACTGTCACTGTGTCTGGGATAAGAAGGATGAAAATGAAAAGGACATCATAATTAATTAATTAATTAATTAAAGAGATAATGAAGTGGGAGGAATCAATTATCATAAAGATTGATTTGTTTCGAATGAATTTGATTCTATCTCTTAGTTAACTTAAAATTAGTAGACAATGATTGTACTAAAATCTAACCGCATTAAAATGGTATAGCATCGACCAACAAATTTAAGAAAGAAACTCTTTATAATATATACTCATCACAGACATTAAATATATAAATTACATTAACAATCCATGCCCACACATATTAACCAATAACAGACTCACTAAACACACTTTAATTATTGCCATTAACTATTAATCATCATGCTTAATACAAACTCTTATTACATCGACCATGACGCGGATTCTCTTAGTTACTCATCACTGGCCTCCGCAGGCTCCTCGGCCGCCGCCTCCGCCTCCGCCTCCGCCTCCTCTGCCTTAGCTTCCTCCTCAGCCTCCCGCTCAGTTACCGCCGGTTCGCTCTCGGCGGCTGGGTCTTCGGCGGGCTCCTCCTCAGGCTCTGTGGCGACCGAAGCCTCCGCTTCCGCCTCCGCCTCCGCCTCCGCCTCAGCCTCTTCCGTTTCTGGTTCCTCTGCTTCCGCTGCAGCCACCGCTTCTTCTTCTTCTTCTTCTTCTCCTCCTCCTTTGGGCTCCTCCTCAGCGGCAACTTCCACCTCGGCTACTGGATCTGACTCTGGCTCGTCCCCGAGGGGAGCAGGTGGTTCCTCAACCAGGTCCCCGATTGCCGGAGCTGATTCAACCTGCAAATCAAACATATAAGACGACGGTTGAAGAAGAACCATAATTTTTAGTGGACACTCACCGCAGCAGCCATGGGAGCTACTGATGAAGAGCTAAGGAAGAAGAAAGAAGAAGAAGAAGGTGGTGGGGGAGATCGGGAAGGAGAGTGAATTTATAGTCCTCCCATGGATGCAGCTTCAGGATCGGCTCCCTGCACAGTGTAGTCCTACTCCGGGTCAGACCGGGCGGCCCGACCGGTCTAACATTTTGAGCCGACTGGATTGGGACGAGGAGGCGGGAAGGCGGGGCCCGCCGGGGTTACGGGCGTCACGCCGCTCGGCGGCGCCTAGTGGACCTGCGACGAGACGGTGGGAGCCACTCTCACGTGGAGGGAGAACTTGGGCTGGCCCGGTGAGACCCACGCTCTACGCTACCCGCCGATTTGTCGACGTGGTTTATTTATTTATTTATTATTATATTTTTTTTTAAATAAAGGGAATCTTGTTTTGTATGTAACAGATCTCGTGTGAGATATAGTGTTGATTGATAAGATTCTTCTAGATCCAGTTGTGTTTCTTTTGTCGTTGTCGTGGCTCTATTTGTGATCTTGATCTTGATGTCGATGTTGATCTTGACCATTGAAAAACTTTGTAAAACTTTCCATTTGAAAATTATTTTGTCGATAAGATTAATTGAGATTTGTGACAAGGTAATATCATCATTTTGTGAAAAAAAAACAAAATAAAATCTAAAAGAGAAAAAAGAAGAAAAATAATAATTTAATTCTCTTTTTTCACTTCAGTTAGTGAGATATTTAACTCCAAGGAATTTTCCAAATATAAAAAAAATATTGTGAAAATTGAGTTTTAATATCTGATGCAACGGAAAATTATAGTAATATTTTTTTCAAAAAATATTTTATAAATAATAAAAAATATTTGTCTAAAATTTTTTAATAGTAATTTCCTGTTTAAAGTATTTATTCCTTGTATTGTCTTAAAATTATAAATTTATGAACTTGCCCTCTTAACAATTTCACCCTTACTTTATTTGATTATGTCTAATAAAGAGATTTTGGATAAACAACCAGAATTCTCTTAATTAGCATGAAATTTAATTCCGTCACCTTTATAACTTTTTAAATGACCAAAATAAAATTTGTTCACTAAATAGCTTTAAAATTTGATCCCTTATCGTTGTCTTCGCATGCGCCAGATCGATCGAAGCCCTAAAATTTGGATTTCTTTCCGGCGACCATGCCTCGTAGTTGATCTTTGATCTTCTCTCCGGTATTCGAAAACCCCTCTCCTCTCCACTCCGCTCCCCTCTCATTTCCCCTCTCTTCTTCAGCTCGATTTGGGTGCAGCGAGGTACGACGACCACCATATCAAGCATGGTCGTTAGCCTGGCGCATGACCTTGGCCTCTGCCTCAGGGCACGTGGCTGGCAAGCCTCAGCCCTAGCCGCGAGCTTGCCCGACTGGCCAAGCTCACGCCCTTAGCTTTGGCTGCGACCATCACGGGCCGCGAGCTTGGTTGGCCTCAGCTTAACCACATGCAAGCTTGACTAGCTGTAGACTAGGTCAGCTACGTGCTTGGTTGTTGCCTTGATTAGTTAGCCCTACCGGCAATCTTGGTCGGTCGTGAACTTAGCCAACCAAGAGCTTAGTATTTGTTAGGCGGCCATGAAACTCTAGAAATGATTATTATTTTAAACACACTTGTATTTGATTGTTAACTTCGTCGTAATGTTGTAGGTGCAGGCATTTTCTTTAGAGTGACTCCAGGTAGCTTCTTTACACACCGATTTTTGGTAAACAGTTTCTCATCCTTTGGATGTACCGAGCCAGTCGACTCTCATCCTATGCTAACCTTTTCGCTTGTTGCATCTCTTAAGTTCTTGCACACCTAGATACAAGACATCAAACATATACAAGACCAACCTAACTCGGTTGATCAACATCAAAACTATCCAGGATATTTACATTCTTTTCCTTTTTAATGTACATTAACTTAAGTTGAAGTTAGGGTATACTAACATAAAAGATAATTGAAAAAAATATCATAACAAATGTTTTTAATTAAATCCACCCCTTAATTTAACATTACTTCTCCTCCCATATTAAAAATATGGAAAACAAAAAACAAAAAAATGGCAAAGGAAAATGTACAAAAACAATTTCTATGGGTTGTACACAATTGATCTAAGGTTCTATAATTTTACCAAATTATTTTGTAAATAAAATAATTTTTAAGAAATAAATCTCAGATTTGCTAAACATAATTTGAAAATAATTTTTTATTTTCAAATTTTTTTTTCAATATTAAAACATCATAAATCTGGATATAGAAAAGCTTTCACAGGTAAATTGATTTTCTGTTAAAGATAAAATATTTTTCTTAACAAAAATAGTAATTTTTTAAACAAAAATGCTTTTAAATAGATTTTTTGTGTCTAAAAATCTTTTTAATTTTTCTGAACATTCATAATATAACAGTTATCAGAAAAAAATTGAGTTTTTCAAAAATAAAGCACCAAAAATTTTTATATAAAAGTCAAAAATTTTCAAAAAAAATTCTGCTAATAGATAATATTGATGTCTATCACTAACAAATTAAAACAAATTAATATCGAAGAGAATGCTTGTGTACACTAATTTTTTTAGCCAAGTATAAAAAAATCTAATAAGTAAGAATAATTTCAGAATCCAAAATAGATTTATCAAGTATTTTCTAGGAATATAATTTTTTGATACTTTTATAATTTAAACCCTATAATTTTTTAAATACTAATTTAGTACTCCATAATTTCTAAAATTTGAATTTCATAAAAAATTAGAGAAATTGAGCAGGATTCTTTTTTAATAATTCTATTTGATCTTTAAATTTTTATTTTGAACTTTAAGTTTCTCAAAATCTTCATTTAAACATGCATTTTCTATTTTATTTTCTAACTCAATGTTAATTCTTTTTAGATCCACATATTTGGTTCATAATTTATATAAGGATTTAATTAACATCTTAATCACATCGTACATTTTATTAGAAGGTAAGAAATGTACCTCACTTAATATATCAAACTCGTAGGTAGATGCTCCCCCTTCATCGATATTCTCTTCCGAAGTGGCTTCATTGTCTTCTTCTGAGTGACATACCATTAGTGTTGTTAAATATGATAAAAATAAAAACTTGGTCTAGAAAATTTTGAGAAGTTTTCTCAAAACGAAATTAGGGTTATGGATTAAAGGATGAAGTTTGAGTGGTTAAATGGTTAAATAAAACTTTGGAGAGGCAATTCGCTAAGGATAAAGTGTAGGAGGGGATGAATGCTTAAGAACCAAACTTAAGGGGTGTAGTTGTGATAACAGAAAATGGGGAGGGTTAGAGTTGCAAAAACGCCACCACTTAGATCCCTTTCTTCCCTTCTCTGCTTCGTATCCTCCGCTCACAACCCACACGTTTCCTTCCCTTCTCTCACGGGATCCACTGTCTCTTCTCCTCCATAGGGTTGGCGCAACCTATCGTCACCCTAGTCGCTGGGGACGACGAGCCCCACTCTCCCTTGTAGGTCAGCCAGGTAAAGGTATGAAGATTTCAACAGTCTTCATGCTCTGATGTTGCATCTTCATTCCTGATATGATTAGCCATGTTGAGGTATTCTAATATTCGATCTGCAAACAGCTGAGATCCGGTCCCTCTCCGTTTGAGCACAACCATTCCCTGGCCCTATCGACATAGTCACGCAGTAGCACCTGCAAGAAATTATCGAGTCTCTAGAACAATTTCAGTTTTATTAATTTTACACTTTCGATCCAATCGAATTACAACTGAAGCGATTATATAATTTCATAAATCATAATTCAACATATGAATATAAAGGGGGAAATTTATTCAAATTGTTAATTCCCAACATTAATAGATGACAAGATTTTTTTAAATGTCTTGTATCATGATTTAAATTAGATTTAAATATATGATGTTTATTATGTGATAATTTGCATATATAATATTAGAGACCAATAAATAAATATGAGATCATTTTAAATTAGATTTAGATGATAAGATTTTTAAGATGTCTCGTATCATCATTTATATTAGATTTAAATGTACGATGTTTATTATATGGTAATTTGCATATATAATATTAGAGACCAATAAATAAATTTGGCATAATTTTAAATTAGAATATTTAGATGATAAGATTTTTAATATGTCTCGTATCGTCATTTATATTAGATTTAAATGCATGATATTTATTATGTGATAATTTGCATGAGAAGCCAATAAGATTGAACCTTTAACATCTATATCATTAGATGCTTTAATTACTTAAATAGAGTTCAAGAAACTTTAAATATAATAATGAGTTGGAGAAGAATATATGATAATGAATCCTACAGCCTCCACTATTAACCAAAGTAACGTGAGGTTTAAATGACGCCTAGTGATGCATAGGACGTCCTCCCTAAGGAAGGTTTTCGTTTAAACCAAAATTCAAGGCTTAGTTTCCGAAAGGATAAAATTTTTAATGAAATTCATAATTTACTTATCCTAAGGTGGAAATTATGGATTGAGTTTTAAAATCTTAAATAGTGGGTCACACTCATGAGGATGCAATAAAAGTTTATATGCATCTAGGGTATCAAATGGTAATTAATAAATAAAAGTGAAGATACGAGATATCTTAGTGTTTTGTTTATTAATAGAGATAGTTTGAATTTATTCATCATTTAATTCAACCAACCCTAAGGTGGCTTATTGCAACAATAGATGTAAATGAGTCATGCATTTTATTTATGATTCCTAAATTATTTTATTTGTTGACTATGATATTCGTTCAATTGATAAAATATCACTATAATTTTTAATTTCAACAATCATATCTTCTGGTCCCATTCTTGCTTTGCTTAATGAAAAAGTTGTACTGGTGAAAACTTTAAGAAATGGAAAAGTAACATTAGCATTGCACTTGTGTGTGAGAACATCAAATTTGTTTTGACGGAGAAATGTCCTCCGGAGCCCTCCTTAAATGCTTCCCGTAGTATATGAGAAATATATAATTGATGGGTTGCTACAAACAACAAAGTTAAAGGCTATATGTTGACCGAAATGAACGACGTGCTTAGGCTGAAGCACGAGCAAGTAGAGAATGCTTATGACATAATGGATTCTCCACAAGCTATGTTTGGACAGCAGTCTAGTCAATCTAAGCATGAGACGATTAAGAAAGCCATGAACTCTAAGATGAAGAAAGGACAATCAGTTGGAGTGCATGTTTTGAACATGGTTAACTATTTCACTGAGGCTGAAACCCATGGTGCGACCATAGATGATGGCTCGCAAGTATGCATATCTTAGAATCCTTGTCCCTAGATTTCTTGCAATTCAACAGCAACGATGTCATGAACAAGCTCAATTATAATATGACACAATTGCTAAATGAATTGCAAACCTTTGAGGCGATTTCTATTGGAAAGGTCCAAGAAGGGGAGGCAAATGTTGCCGAGAGTAAGCCATCTTCCTCCAAAGCTAGTTTGAAAAGGAAGAATAAGGGCAAAGGAATAGGCGTTGTGAAAAAGAAATTGAATTGGAAGAATTCAGGTGGCAAGAAGAAAGTTGTAAATGCAAAGCCCAAGGGAAAATGTTTCCACTATAGGGTTGATGGTCATTGGAAGAGAAACTGCACCAAGTATCTCGATGACCTAAAAGAGAAGAAGAAAGATAAATTAGATTTACTTGTTCTAGAATCTTGTTTAGCGATTGTTGATTCTTCTATGTAGATAGATGATTCAAGCGCTACTAATCATGTGTATTCTTCTTTATAGCTATTTCCGTGGGGCCGGACCGGTCATCCCAGATTCAATTTGTCTACTGCCTGGTTCATCATTTTTTTTTCTTTATAGCTACTTAGTTCATATGAAGAACTTGTTGAGAGGTCCTTTACGATGAGAGTTGGCAATGGAACAGTGGTTTCGGCAAAAACAGTGGGACTCGTTAAACTTAGTTTTAGTAATAGATATTTGGTTTTTAACAATGTTTATTATATTCCTAATTTCTATAGAAATTTGATTTCAGTTTCAATGTTGCATGAACAATTTTATTCACTTTCTTTTGGTAATAATGAGATTATTATTTTGAGAAATGAGTGTACGATTTGTACTACATTGATGGAAAATGGATTATACATTCTAAGACCTAATGAACAACCATTGTTAAATGCCAAAATGTTTCAAGTAAATCATCCCAAATCTAAAAGACAAAAAATTTCTCATGAAAATAAAACATATCTTTGGCACCTAAGATTTTGGCATATTTCTTTGGAAAGATTGAATAGGCTAGTAAAGGATGGTCCTTTAAGGGAGTTGAATATTGGCACCCTTCGTATTTGTGAATCTTATTTGAAAGGAAAAATCACTAAAAGTCCTTTCTCTACAAAGGGCAATAGGGCTAATGAACCACTAGAACTAATGCATAGTGACATATGTGGTCCCATGACTATACAAGCTACAGGTGGCTATGAGTGCCCCCACGGGCTGGATCGGATGGTAAGACACCTGGCCGATTTGGTCGAGGTCACAGGTTCGAGAGTCGCCAGTTGCGCGCGGGGATAAAACCCTGATCTACTGACATTAATTCCCTCGACCACAGGCGCCTCACCACACCAGTGATAATCATGGTTTGCCTCCCTCTGGAAACCTATGGGCCGGGACCAGGGGGCCGCTAAGGTGGTGGTTCCACCTTTTTGGTTTTTTGGTACAGGTGGCTATGAGTACTTCATCACTTTTATTGATGATTACTCAAGATATGGATATGCTTATCTTATGCGTAGAAAATCTGAATCTTTTGGAAAGATCAAAGAATTTCATGCAAATGCTGAAAGGCAACTATGTAAATCTTTGAAGTATCTTCGATTTGATCGAGGTGGTGAGTATCTTGATACTAAGTTCAAAGATTATTTGTTAGAGCATGGTATTCTGTACCAACTCACACCGCCTAGTACCCCTTAGCAAAATGGTGTTACTGAAAGAAGAAACAGCAATTTACCAAAAGACGTACCTAAAAATTGGTATTTACCAAAAGGCGTACCATGGTTTCATTTTCACCAAAGGGCGCACTCATTTTAGTGAATTTCCTCTTATACCCCTCCTGCTATGTACTGTCTTTCTCTTTCTCTCTCAGTAACAAATTCCGAGACGTCTACACATGCAACGTGACTTAATTACTGACTTTTATTTTAAAATAATATATTATGGAATCGGCAGCTCGGTGCTAAATTAAAAAACGTAAAGTAAAAATTGAAAAAATATTTCACTTAAAAAATTTCTCATCCAACGTGATTTAAAAATATAAATAAATGATTTTATAATTGATTAATATAAATTAATATATTAAATAATATTTAATAAATATATTAATGTATAAAAATTTTTTTGAAAAAAACTAACCGTGAACCTGAAATCAATAGATTTCAGGCTCATGCTGGGCCTGAAATATTTTTATTTCAGGCCCACGTTGGGTCTGAAATCTTTTGATTCATGCCCGACGTTGACTCAAATTTTTTTTCTATTTTAAAAATATATTAATATATAAAAAAACCTATCAAAACACTTAATTTCAGATTCAAACGCAGGGCCTGAAGTCATCCCAGGAGGGTCTGAAGTCAAATAACTTCAGATCCTATAAATAATTAATTTAATAAATAATAATTAAATATAAAAAAATATTTTTAAAATTAAAAAAATTTCAGTGCCCTTGGGCATGAAGTCATCCGACTTCAGGCCCAAGGAGGGCCTGAAGTCTGATGACTTCAGGCCCTCCATCATTAAATATAAAAAAATATAAATTTTTTTTATAAAAAGGTATAATATATAATTACATATTATTTATAATTTTTATAAAAAAGGTATAATATATAATTACATAATAATAAAATGTTATTATAAAGAAATCCAGATATGGGAGGTCCATTAGTGGGTTTTGGTCAAAACCCACTGATATTTCTAAACTACTCCTATTTCATTGGTGATATCTAATATATAGATGTTTGGACACCTAGAACATCATCTCCTACCTCTACCCTCTCTATTCATATGGAGTTTTCAGAAATCCAGATATGATAGGTCCATCAGTGAGTTTTGGTCAAAATCCACTGATATTTCTAAACTACTCCTATTGCATTGGTGATATAGAGTGTATAGATGTTTGGACACCTAAAACATCTTCTCCTAGGTCAACCCTGTCTATTGATATAGGATTTTTAGAAATCCAGATATGGAAGGTCCATCAGTGGGTTTTGATCAAAACCCACTAATATGGCTAAATTACTCCTATTGCATTGGTGATATCTAATATATAGATGGTTGGACACCTAAAACATCATCTCCTACCTCTAACCTCTCTATTCATATGGAGTTTTCAGAAATCCAGATATGGGAGGTCCATCAGTGGGTTTTGGTCAAAATCCACTGATAAATATCAGTGGGTTTTGACCAAAACCCACTAATGGACGTCCCATATCTGCATTTCTGAAAACCCTATATCAATAGACAGGGTTGACCTAGGAGAAGATGCTTTAGGTGTCCAAACATCTATACACTCTATATCACCAATGCAATAGGAGTAGTTTAGAAATATCAGTGGGTTTTGACCAAAACTCACTGATGGACCTATCATATCTGGATTTCTGAAAACTCCATATGAATAGAGAGGGTAGAGGTAGGAGATGATGTTCTAGGTGTCCAAACATCTATATATTAGATATCACCAATGAAATAGGAGTAGTTTAGAAATATCAGTGGGTTTTGACCAAAACCCACTGATGGACCTCCCATATCTGGATTTCTTTATAATAACATTTTATTATTATGTAATTATATATTATACATTTTTTATAAAAATTATAAATAATATGTAATTATATATTATACCTTTTTATAAATTTTTTTATATATTTTTATATTTAATGAGAGGGCTTGAAGTCTGATGACTTCAGGCCCAAGGGCACTGAAATTTTTTTAATTTTTAAAATATTTTTTTATATTAAATTATTATTTATTAAATTAATTATTTATAGGATCTGAAGTTATTTGACTTCAGATCCTCCTGGGATGACTTCAGGCCCTGCGTTTGAATCTGAAATTAAGTATTTTGATAGGTTTTTTATATATTAATATATTTTTAAAATAAAAAAAATATTTGAGTCAACGTCAGGCCTGAATCAAAAGATTTCAGGCCCAACGTGGGCTGAAATAAAAAATTTCAGGCCCACACTGGGCCTGAAATAAAAATATTTCAAGCCCAGCGTAGGCCTAAAATCAATAGATTTCAGGCCCACGGTCAGTTTTTTTCAAAAATTTTTTATACATTAATATATTTATTAAATATTATTTAATATATTAATTGTTGATGCAGTCTGGCCCTGATTGTTGTTTTGGTGTTGACATCGATTTTAGTTTAGGTTGATCATGTTGATTATGATTAAGTCCTGATCGGGGATCAGGCATGGTATGGAAAATCCTAGTCTGGAGGGCTAGGTGTTGGAAAGTCCTGACCTGGAGGATTAGGTGTTGAAAAGTCCTAGCTTGGAGGGCTAGGTGTTGGAAAAGTCCTAATTCGGAAGGGTTGGGTGAAAAGTCCTAGCTTGGAGGGCTAGGTGAAAAGTCCTAACTTGGAGGGTTAGGTGCAAATTCCCATCCTGGAGAATTAGGTGAAAAAGTCCTGGCTTGGAGGGTCAGATGCCTAGCTTGGAGGGCTAGGTTGGATGATGTTCTAACTCGGAAGGGTTGGGTGAAAAGTCCTAGCTTGGAGGGCTAGGTGAAAAGTCCTAGCTTGGAGGGCTAGGTGAAAAGTCCTAACTTGGAGGGTTAGGTGCAAATTCCCAACTTGGAGAGTTAGATGGAAAATCCTTAGCTTGGAGGGCTAAGGTGGATGGAAACTTAGCTTGGAGGGATGAGTTTGAGTCCCTGGATCGGTCTGGTGATCGATCAGGGATTCTGGCACGCTGCTCCTTCGTGGATCGGTCTGGTGACCGATCCAGCGATGACTGATCGGTCGGGTGACCGATCAGGGAGCACACAGTGAGGTTGGGAACCTACTGTGTTGCTCCTGATCGATCTGGTGACCGATCAGGGAGTATGCGTTTCACCCATTGACTGGATCCTGATCGGTCTGGTGACCGATCAGGGAGCAAGCAGTGAGGTTGAGTTCTCTTGCTGAACTGCTCCTGATCGGTCTGATGACCGATCAGGTTTACTGTCCAGATCGTTCCGGAGAATGATCAAGCGTCGCAGGTTCCTCTCTATGATCGATCAGGACGGAGCCTGATCGGTCTGGTCAGGTTCTGATAGGTCTGGTGACCGATCAGGAGGTTGACTGATCGGTCCGGTGACCGATCAGAAGGTTTAGCCTGCGAAACTCAGAAATCGCCCAATATGAGGGTGGATCGGTCCGGTGAACGATCCACGACCTGGGATCGGTCTGGTGATCGGTCCAGGAGAATCTCAAAGAAATCGCGATTTCTGATTGAGTGTTGGGGATTGATCAGGACGGAGCCTGATCGGTCTGGAGCCAGTCTGATTGGTCTGGTGACCGATCAGGAGGCTCTCTGATCGGTCCGGTGACCGATTACTTTAATTCAAATTGCATTGTCAGACGCTCTGATCGCGTCTGAACACAACCGATTCGCTGCCACTTTCCTCTGATATTTGATATGCTGGTTGATTTGCTGCTCTAATACTCTGAGTAAGTTTCAGGTGACAGGGGAGGATTCAAACACTCAAAGAGAAGTCAAAGAGAGCTTTCCTTGGAGCAGGTTTGTCCCTTTCTCCACACAGGTTGCAATGGCTGGATGCAGGACTGAAGCTGCTGACTGAAGCTTGGCTGAGGGAGCTCAGGAAGTTCAGTTAGGGTTCAGTGTAGCTGGTGCGTTGGCAGTGAGGTAGCTGTAGGCTGCTCGAGATGAGATCATCTATTGCTTAGCGGAGAAACAAAAGGAACGAGAGTGGTAGTGTTCACAGAGGCTTCATTCTTGTGCTCTTGAGTTCCAGCGTTCTGTTTTGCTCCACATTAAGCTTGCTGTTCTTGAGTTCTTCAATCATTCTGAGCAAGCTATTGAAAAGCAATCATCATACTTGAGCGCTTGAAGTAGAAAATAAGAGGCTTGGAGTCCGACAGTGGGAAGACACGGAGAAGGGTTCTGCGTGAGATCGCCACTAGGTGGAGCTCAGGGAAGCTTGCTGTGTTTTTGTCCTTGCTAAGTGTTTGAGTAAGATCCTTCTTGTTGTTTCTTTGTGCTCATTCTATATCATTGTTTGAAACACACTGTGGGGAGGTTTCTCCACCGAGAAGGAGGTTGCTTCATATCCGGTGATCACCGGGGCTTGATCTGCCGACGATCAAGGGATCGCCCACCTTAAGGGCATGCCAAGGAGTAGGGGCAAGTTATCCCCGAACCTTGTAAAATCTCCTTGTTAGCGATCTTGCTAATCTTGCTAGTTAGGTTTTGGTTTAAGTTTCTGCAAGTTTTGTTTTCCCATACTTCCGCTGTGCTATTAATAACTTCAAGTGCAGAAATTTGATAACTCTTCAAAGAAGAAGTGATTGGCTATATTCACCCCCCCTCTCTAGCCATCTCGTTCCCAACAAGTGGTATCAGAGCAAGGTGCTCTGTTTACGGCTTAACAACCGAGAGTTCTCAACAAGATGGCTTTGAGAGAAGGATTCTCCACCACCCGACCTCCATTCTTTGATGGCGCCGACTTTCAATATTGGAGATCAAAGATGGAATACTACTTGAAGATGGATATCCACACTTGGTTCGCAGTGAAGGAGGGATTCATTCCTCCTAAGGATGATGAAGGCAAAGAACTTGAGTCATGGAGGTGGACTGCCGAACAAACAAGGAAGAGTGAAGCTGACGCGAAGGCGGTTGTCACTCTACAATGTGGCATGAACAAAGACCAACTCATCAAGGTTGGTCCCTTCACAAGTGCAAAGGACTTGTGGAACAAACTTATTGAGCTCCATGAAGGCACCCGAGACTCTAGAATTACCAAGAGGGACTTGTTCCTCAATCAACTCCAAAATCTCTCCATGAAGGAGAATGAGTCGGTAAGTGAGCTCCATAGCCGGTTCAAGGAAGTCCTTAATGGACTTCATTCAATTGATGAAAAGGTCGAGAATCACGACCTTGTGAGGTATGTCTTGAAAGCATTTCCAAGGAATGCTTTGTGGTCATCCATGGTGGATGCCTACAAAGTATCCAAGGATTTATCTATTGTAAAATTAGATGATTTATTTTGTGAGATGGAATTGCATGAAATGGCTAACAAAGGCCCCAAGGAGAAGGGGATTGCCTTAGTTGCAGGGGATCGAGTCACTAAGAAGAAGAAGGAGAAGAAGAAGGAGAAGGAGGTCTCATCATCTTCATCTTCTTCCGGATCCGAATCCAATTCCGAGGAGGATGGCAGCGGCTCTTCTTCCTCCGAAATGACCAACTTTGTAAGGAGGATGATGCGAAGAGATCGACGTTTCAAAAGGAGAGGTAACACTAGTGAATTCAAGCTTGATAAGAATAATGCATCTTGCTTTGAGTGTGGTAGGAAAGGGCATTTCAAGAATGAATGTCCGAAGCTTAAGAAGGAGGAGAAACCCAAAAGAAAAGAAGAGAAATCCAAGAGGAAGAAGAAAGCTTTGAAGGCTTCTTGGGATGAGTCATCCTCTAGTTCATCCGATGATGAGAAGGAGGAGAAGAGCACAAGGCAAGTGGCTCTCATGGCTCTTGGAGAGGAGAGCAGTGATGAATCTTCAAGCTCCTCAAACGCGGCTTCATCATCTTCGCATGATGAAGAGGTAACTTCTCCCGAGCTTGAAAAATGCTATAGAGCAATTGCATGTTTAACTAGTATGCTTAAGAAATCCAAAAACAAAGTTAAAGCATTGCAATTAGAAATTGATCAATTGAAAGCTTCTAGGGATGATAACATTGATGACTTGCATGTTGAATTACTAGAAGATGAAATTAAATCTTTGAAACAGGAGATTGTAAGCTTGAAATCCTCTAAGGTTGAGGAAATCAGTGATTTGCATGATAATGTGTTAGTGGAGGAAAACCAATCATTGAAGAGTGAAGTTGAGAAGCTCAAGAATATTCTTGGGAAATTCTCAAATAGCTCTAAGACCCTAGACATGATCCTAAATGCCCAAAGAGCGGTTTACAATAAGGCCGGTATTGGTTACCGCCCTAAGGAGCCCTCATTTGTATCTCTCATGTCTAGGACTGACATGAGACAATCTAGGACACCCAAAATCCAAAAGAAAGTTGTCAAGGCATGGGTGCCTAAGTCATGTTTAGTTGATACTTTAGGTCCCAAGGTTTGGGTACCTAAGACTTCTATTTTTCGAATTGTGTAGGTTATGATTGAGGGGGAGCATCTATCAACTTGGTTTGTTGATAGTGGATGCTCCAAACACATGACCGGGGATAGATCATTGTTTACCACATTTCACAAGAAGAGTAGAGGTAATGTATCATTTGGTAACAATGGTAGCCTTAAGGTCATAGGAATAGGAGACATTCAAATATCCGAATGTCTTAGAATCTCAAATGTCCTTCTAGTCAAGGGGATGAAGTTTAATCTCCTAAGTGTCAGTCAATTGTGTGACACGGGTTACACAATTGACTTCCAACCAAGTCAATGTCTAGTTAGACAAAATGACACCTTGGACACGATACTAGTAGGAGCAAGAGTAGACAATATTTATCAAGTTTCATTTAAAAGTGCTACTAATGCTTTTGCTAAGTGCTTCATGTCAAAAGAAGTAGAGTCCACACTTTGGCACCGGAGGCTAGCACATGTGAACGTGAAGAACATCCGGAAGCTGGCCAACAAGGGACTAGTTCGAGGCTTACCGAGCATCAAGTATGGAAAAAATAAATTATGTGATGCGTGTCAAATGGGTAAGCAAACAAAATCTGCACATAAAGGTAAAAGCACTGTAAGTACTTCCAATGCATTAGATTTACTTCACATGGATCTATTTGATTGTAGCACTATCATATCATTGAATGGAAGTAGATATTGCTTTGTTATCATTGATGATTTCACTAGATATACATGGACTTTCTTTTTAAAACATAAGGACCAAACCTTAGATATTTTTATTTCTTTTTGTAGAAGAATTGAAAATGAAAAATCATCAACAATTAAGACAATTAGAAGTGATCATGGAGGTGAATTTCAAAACCAAAGGTTTCTAGAATTTTGTCAAGATAAGGGTTATAGACATGAGTTCTCTACTCCTAGAACACCACAACAAAATGGTGTTGTAGAGAGGAAGAACCGTGTTCTTCAAGAGGCTGCACGAAGCATGCTTAATGAGTACTCACTCCCGAGTTACTTATGGGCTGAAGCTGTAAATACAGCCTGCTATGTGCAAAATCGAGTTCTCATCCATAGGTTTTTAGGAAAGACTCCCCATGAACTTTGGTTTGGGAAACCACCTACGGTTAAACATCTTAGGGTGTTTGGTTGTAAAATGTTCATCCTAAACACCAAGGATCACCTTGGAAAGTTCACGGCAAAGGCTGATGAAGGGATACTAGTCGGGTACTCCCTCGTTAGTAAAGCCTACCGAGTCTACAACAAGAAAACTAGATTAGTTGAAGAGTCTTCTGATGTGGTTTTTGAAGAAATTCCTAAATCACCTGACCAATCAGAAAATGAAGGAGGAGTTCAACTCGAACTTAAGAGACTAAGTTTGAATGAACCTGCAAGTGTTGTTGAAGGTGATGAGTCGGATGACGGTGAGCCTAGACAACCCATTGATCAGCCGGATCCTGAGGCTGAACCTGTGTCTAGTGAACCCGTTCAAGAA
>JAGFNQ010008827.1:0-20743 GCA_024364735.1 Boesenbergia rotunda | reverse complement strand
TAACTCAATATCGAAGCATGATAGGCAGTTTGCTATACCTCACAGCTAGTCGACCAGATATACTATTTGCTGTAGGTATGTGCGCTAGGTATCAAGTCTGTGCCAAGGAATCTCACCTAATTGCTGTTAAGCGAATTTTGAGATATCTCAAGGGCACAATTGGTGTAGGTCTTTGGTATCCCCGTACCGAATCTTTTGATTTGATGGGCTATACGGATTCCGACTACGCTGGATGTAAGTTGGACCGGAAAAGCACTAGTGGGGGCTGCCAATTCTTAGGTCGTCCTTAGTAAGTTGGTCGAGTCGGAAGCAACATTGTGTTGCTCTTTCCACTACCGAGGCAGAATATATCGCCATGGGAGAGAGTATATCGCAATTGTTGTGGATGATTCACACCTTAGAGGACTATGGATTGAGTTACAAGGGTGTGCAAGTGTTATGTGATAACATTAGCACAATAACTTAACCAAGAATCCGGTCCATCATTCTAGGACAAAACATATTGAAGTAAGACACCACTTCATTAGGGATCATGTAGCTAGGGGGAACATCATACTCTCACATGTAGAGTCAAAGTCAAACCTAGCTGACATTTTCACTAAACCACTTCCCGAAAATGAATTTAGCTTTCTAAGACGGGAATTGGGAATATGTCGCACTTCATAGTCTTTCTATTTGCACTCAAACTCTCCATGATTATTTCAAATTGTTGGGAACAATTGGGTCACTTTGAGAACATCTCACACAAACTATAAGGTTTAACAAAACATTTTTGTTTGCTAGATATGGGGTGAGATGTTAGGTCCAACTCAATTTCTCAAAATGTCATTGCATCACTTGAAGAATTAAGTTGACGAGATAATAATCACGGTGGTGACCAAGTATGGGGAAAACCATTGCATAACATATGTGTATATGACTCCATGATCATACTTGGACATTCCAATCAAGGCAACTTGATTGGAAACTTGAATTTGGAATCAAAACTTGGTTGAATTTGCTTGATTGATTGTTGATTGAGTTTGACTCCATTTGATGGGTCAAAGTGTTTGTTGAACCTATAAGGACTTTTGATTCTTGTTCAGGGATCAATTCTAGTCATGGATCATGTCCAAGTTCCGACAAAGTCCATCAAATATCGTTTGAACAATTCAAAAGTTCTGAAACTGAACATTTCAGTTCGTATCAGGAACCCTGATCGGTCACCGGACTGATCAGGCATGGGGCTGACCGGTCCCTAGACCGATCTGACCCCCTTCTGTGGTGATCGGTCCACAGACCGATCAGAGAGTCAGCGGTGACTCTCCGAACTTTTTGACCAAGGATTCTGAGCCAGCCTGGATCGGTCTCCAGACCGATCTGGCACCCTGTGGGGATCGGTCCACAGACCGATCAGGGAGCTTAGAGGTTTCTCTCCGGACCCTACTGATCGTATCCTGATCGGTCACCCGACCGATCAGGAGCGAATCTGATCGGTCATCCGACCGATCAGGCCCATGCCAGTCCGATCAGGATGTAGTCTGATCGGTCTGGACGCGACCAAATCGAACGGTCATCCGTTCAAATGCATTAAATTCTGGTTGGTGGACCGATCCACCAACCGATTAACTCTCTCCAAAACCTCATTTTTCCAAACCCTAGCGCCGAAACACCCTCTTCTGCGCAACCTTGTGCGAGCGAGAGAGTTCTTGCGTCTCCCTTCTTCACGCGCGTGCGAGCTCTTGCGAAGGCTTCTACGGGCGTCTTCTCCTAACTGCAAGTTCTTGTGTGCTCGAAGTCTCCTTCTCCACCGCATGTTCTTTCTCAGTCTTGCAATCCCTTCAAACAAACTTCAATGGTGCCTAAGTAAGCTTTGATTTCAGTTTTCTTTTCACAACAGCTCTTGGAATATATGTTTGTGAAGCTAACCAAGTTTTGTTCTTATTCTTGCTATTGTACCGTGACTTACTTGTTGTTGCCGTGGACTTCCATTCCAACTAAATGATCAATTTTTCATCTCTTCACTATCCTACGTTTGATCTTGATCGAATCTATCTATCTTTTGATTGGGTCTCATCCTATAAATGATCAATTCTTGCTTTGTCGTGATTCACCCTAATTGTATGATCAATCTTACCAAATGCATTAAATTTTCTATCATGATCCATTCAACTCTTTAGAAAATCTGCTAAGGGAAAGGAGGTAGCGGAGGGTAGTTCAAGGGGGAAAACTCCCTCGTCGTCTGCACCTTCCAGAAGGCCACAGCCTTCTACTAGCTCCTGGTTTCCCTGCAGATCCATTGATGTTCCCTTCCTGACTGAGTTCTGTCCCTCGGTCATGGAGATTGTCACTTACTACAATCTGGGTTTTCTTCTATCCTTGGAACGGACCATAAACTACGACCTCGTCTCTGAATTCTACAACAACCTCCAACAAGGTCCTCAAGGAGGATTCGAGTTCACTACTCGTGTCGGGAAGATGAACCTTGATTTTTCATATGAGATTCTAGCTAAGTACTTGGGTGGTCGACGATCACCTAACCTCTATTCGATTTATCCAGAGCTCCCTGATCCTCTGTTAGCACCATTCGCAGATGTTACCCCTGACTCTATCTATCAGCACTTCTTCGGTCATCCTCGCCCTGCCGAGCTTGATGAGTTGGGTCCAGTTTTTCCTACCTTTGCAGCTCTCTGCCTTGCTCCATCTGACTATGTTCTTTTCAAGATAATCACAAATTGCATCTTACCAATCACTTCAAAACCGTTGGCCGAGATCCAACCCTACCATTGCCTTATGCTCTACGGCATGCATTACCGGATGGACTTCGATATTATGGAGAGCATCTTCCAGTCTATCCTATCCTACCGTGAGCCGAGTCGTCGCACGGTTTATATGTCGTTTGGTCACATCATCACTGATTGGCTTATGTCAGTTGGTGTTGATGTCACCAAAGGCAGGACCATGCCCATGGTTAAGCAAGATTGTCGGTTGGGTCGACGAGCTTTTGCAAAGTCTGGTATGATCATTCGTGAGCGAGATGGGGTGTTGGTGTGGAAGGATGGGCAAGGTCTCGGTGAGTTATCTGGCGGAGCACCACACTTCCAGGCGCCACCCGATGCTGCTCCCCATGAGCCCCATGCTGCTGACGATTACTACGATGAGTCCGAGCCAGATTTGCGCTGGCAGATTTCAGAGCTCGAGTGGACCATCCAGCAGGATCTTCATTTACGAGAGCTTCATCGAGAGGAGATCCGCTCGGAGTTCAGGGCATTCGATCGCCGATTGACCGGCGTAGAGTCTACTGTTTCTGGGGTCCAGGCATTACAGCAGACGTGGTACGAAGAGTGGCGCCGCCATACATTTTCAGGGGATCCTCCTTCAGGCAGCACTGCACCGGGATCGACTGATGCCATGATGGATGACCTCATGCGCGATGACGACCCCCCCCCCACTAACACTTGAGCTTGGATGTCTGATGTCTTATCATGATTTGTGTATTTGACTGTGATACTTCTGGGTTGTATGCTCTGTGACTTGATTGTTGTGACCTTGTGTCACATGTATTTTGCTACTTGTCTGGATGTCTTATGCTTTGACTTGTCTGACTTTGCTTCACATGCTTATCTGATCTTAGTTTGTTTATTATTGATGCCATGTTGTTTATATGACTATGATCTGCATCTTTGATCTATTGCCATGTTCATGCTTACAATGCCATGTCTACTTGATATTTATGGATATTACGGCATGCTTTGTGAGTTTATACTTCATACTCATATGATGCATGTGATTGGTATGTCTTGTTATATCTTTTTCACATGAGGTCGTATGATTATTCCACAAACTATCACATCTTTGTTGATTTGGGATACCTCTAGGGTTGAGGGGGAATTTGTTTTAATCTTAACAGTCCCTCTTGCTCCTTTTCGGTGTTCGACAAAGGGGGAGAGTGTGAATTGGTTAAGTTTAGAATGATCATGTTGTAGGGGGAGGATCTGGATTCCCCTATGATTCTAAATTTGGAAAATTGATTGAGAATCCCTAAACTTAAAATCGGGTTGTCAAACAACAAAAAGGGGGAGATTGTTGATGCAGTCTGGCCCTGATTGTTGTTTTGGTGTTGACAACGATTTTAGTTTAGGTTGATGATGATGATGATTATGATTAAGTCCTGATCGAGGATTAGGCATGATATGGAGGATTCTAGCCTGGAGGGCTAGGTGTTGGAAAAATCCTAACCTGGAGGGTTAGGTGTGAGAAATCCTAGCTTGGAGGGCTAGGTGTTGGGAAAGTCCTAATTCGGAAGGGTTGGGTGAAAAGTCCTAGCTTGGAGGGCTAGGTGAAAAGTCCTAACTTGGAGGGTTAGGTGCAAATTCCCATCCTGGAGAATTAGGTGAAAAAGTCCTGGCTTGGAGGGTCAGGTGCCTAGCTTGGAGGGCTAGGTTGGATGAAATTCTAACTCGGAAGGATTGGGTGAAAAGTCCTAGCTTGGAGGGCTAGGTGAAAAGTCCTAACTTGGAGGGTTAGGTGCAAATTCCCATCCTGGAGAATTAGGTGAAAAAGTCCTGGCTTGGAGGGTCAGGTGCCTAGCTTGGAGGGCTAGGTTGGATGAAATTCTAACTCGGAAGGGTTGGGTGAAAAGTCCTAGCTTGGAGGGCTAGGTGAAAAGTCCTAACTTGGAGGGTTAGGTGCAAATTCCCAACTTGGAGAGTTAGATGGAAAATCCTTAGCTTGGAGGGCTAAGGTGAATGGTAACTTAGCTTGGAGGGCTGAGTTTGAGTCCCTGGATCGGTCTGGTGATCGATCAGGGATTCTGGCACGCTGCTCCTTCGTGGATCGGTCTGGTGACCGATCCAGCGATGACTGATCGGTCGGGTGACCGATCAGGGAGCACACAGTGAGGTTGGGAACCTACTGTGTTGCTCCTGATCGATCTGGTGACCGATCAGGGAGTATGCGTTTCACCCACTGACTGGCTCCTGATCGGTCTGGTGACCGATCAGGGAGCGAGCAGTGAGGTTGAGTTCCCTCGCTGAACTGCTCCTGATCGGTCTGCTGACCGATCAGGATCACTGTGCAGATCGTTCTGGTGAACGATCCAGCGTCGCAGGTTCCTCACTATGATCGATCAGGCTCTAGCCTGATCGGGCAGGTTCCTCACTATGATCGATCAGGCTCTAGCCTGATCGGTCTGGTCATGATCTGATCGGTCACCATCCTGATCGGTCTGATGACCGATCAGGAGGTCTGGACTGCGAAGCTTCGAAATTGCCCAAGAAAGGGGTGGATCGTTCAGGTGATCGATCCACAACCTGGGATCGGTCCGGTGATCGATTAGGAGAAGTCACAAAGGAATCGCGATTTCTGATTGAGTGTTGGGGACCGATCAGGACGGATCCTGATCGGTCTGGACCTAGCCTGATCGGTCTGGTGACCGATCAGGAGTCTCTCTGATCGGTCCGGTGACCGATCACTTTAATTCAAATTACATTGTCAGATGCTCTGATCGCGTCTGAACACAATCGATTTGCTGCCACTTTCCTCTGATATTTTATATGCTGGTTGATTTGCTATTCTAATACTCTGATCAAGCTACAGGTGACAGGGAAGGATTCAAACACTTAAGGAGAGGTCAATGGAGGCTTTCCAAGGAGCAGGTTTGTCCATTTTCCCATCTCAGGTTGCAACGGCGAGCTGCAGACTGGAGCGGAGACTGGAGCTTGACTGAGGGGAGCTCAGTGAGTCCAGAGATAGCTCAGTAGAGGCTGGCGTTGGCAGATGAGTAGCTGGGAGCTACAGAGATGTTGTCACTTGGTGCTATGTGAAGAATCAAAAAGGGCGGTGGATGGCTTCGTTGAAGCAAGTCTTGCGAACTATTGTTCTTGTCGTGCCTTGAGTTCTCCACAACTTGCGTGTTGTGTTCTTGCGATCTTCATCACTTTTGAGCAAGCAATTGAGAAGCAACCATCGTTTACTTGAGCGCTTGAAGGAGAAAACAAGAGGCTTGGAGTCCGACAGTGGGAAGACACGGAGAAGGGTTCTTGCGTGAGATCGCCACTGGGTGGAGCTCAGGGAAGCTTGCTGTGTTTTTGTCCTTGCTAAGTGTTTGAGTAAGATCCTTCTTGTTGTTTCTTTGTGCTTAAACTATATCCTTATTTGAAACACACTGTGGAGAGGTTTCTCCACCGAGAAGGAGGTTGCTGATTTATCCGGTGATAACCGGGGCTTGATCTGTCGACGATCAAGGGATCGCCCACCTTAAGGGCACGCCAAGGAGTAGGGGCAAGTTATCCCCGAACCTTGTAAACCCTCCTTGTTAGCGATCTTGCTAGTTGTGTGTGTTTTGCTTCCGTTACGTTTTCTGCATAATCTGTTCTCTACTCTTTCCGCTGTGCTACTGATATTTAAGTTGCAGAAATCGCTATAAGTATTCAAGTTGCAAGTGGTTGGCTATATTCACCCCCCCCCCTCTCTAGCCATCCGATCCCAACACTATTGACTACTGTTTTGCTTTCCCTAACATAAACGAATTGCCAAACATCAAAAAGGGGGAGATTGTTGAGGCAATTTGTGGTCCGGAGTGACCAGGTGTTTTGATGTTTGGGCAATGGGTTTAAGTTAGGTTTACCCTTGTTATCTCATATGTGTATGTTGAGTGTGCAGGATGTACAGGTTACGTATATGGACTTGGCTGGACGGCCTCAGTACGGTGAAGGGTGGCATGGAGACAAGCTGGAGGCTTGTGTGCACCCGAGGGACCTTGGAGAGTAGGGACGATGAGCTGATGGGCGCGGACTTCGAGGCATACGTGAAGGGTGGCTGGAGGCAAACTGGAGGTTTGCGTGTGCATCCGAGGGATGAGGGCCGAAGATGAAGAGGGTGCGAAGGCAATAATCGAGGTTGCGGAGGAGGAGTCAGTCGAGTCGTGAGGATACGAGTGCTGAGTGATTGTACTCAAGAAGGGTTCAGCTAGGGACCAGTCGACTGCTCTGGGGGCAGTCGACTGGTAGGTGGCTGGTGAGTTGGCTGAGAATTTGAACGTTGGGGTGCAACGGTCGAATTCTGAGTGGGGCAGTCGACTACCCTGGGGGCAGTCAACTGCCAGCGAGGGTTTTTAGCCCGAGTTCTATTTAAAGAGAACTCGGTTTGGGCTAAGACTCTTGACGAGTTTGGTCTTGGTTAAGGGCCAAACAGTAGTCTTTGTGCTCAGAGGTTCTCAAGGTGTTGTGGTGATGTTTCTCCACCCACAAGGAGCGACGAGAGGTAGCCGGAGGTTATCCGAGGAGTGATCCACGACAGATTCTTAGATTAGTCACCCGGTCGGGGTGGATACCAAGTGTTCGAGAAGCGCTATTCACCCCCCTCTAGCGTACGGAATCGATCCTATCACCTTTCAGTAGCGCCAAGGAATTGTGGACTAAGCTAATTGAACTGCATGAGGGAACATCTGACACCAAGGTAAGCCGTCATGATTTACTTTTAAATAAATTGTATAATTTAAAAATGCAGGACGGAGAAACTGCATCTCAATTGCACGCCCGGATACAAGAGATTATGAACGGGCTTCACATTATAAGCATACCATTGAAAACCGAGATTTGATCAGGTATATACTTAATGCCTTCCCTAGAAACTCACTGCGGGCATCCATGGTAGATGGTTACAAAGTTTCTAAGGATATGTCTAAGATTAAATTAGATGAATTATTTTCAAAATTTGAACTATATGAACAGATTAATAGTGCACTTGCAGAGAAAGGTATAGCTTTATTTGCAGGTAAAATTAAAAAGAAGGCACAAGAACCAGAACCGGATTCTGACTTGGAATCCGAAGAAGAAGAACTGGCGGAGCTCGTCAACGTCGTCCGGAAGTTGTTTAGAGCTCGAAAAGTGCTAAAGAAAAAGAAGATGGGACAGCCAAAGGACGATCTGGCTGGACCAAAGACTAAGGCACACCTCACCTGTCATGGGTGTGGAAAGAAGGGGTATTTCAAGTTCGAATGCCCGAACATAAAGGAAACAAAGAAGCAACAGAGAAGAAGGCGTTGCAGGTAACCTGGGATGAGTCGTCTTCGGGATCAGAGGAGGATGAACCAGCGCACTCCAACTTCCTCGCGTTAATAGCCCAAGACGAGATCGGCGTCGACTTAAGGTATCAGGTTTCTCAAAATCGGATTTATACGAACTTATTTCTTATCTATCTCATAAACTAGCTAAGTCTCATGACCGGGTCAAGTCTCTCCAAGAGGAGGTAAAACTCCTTAAGGAAGAAACTAGCTCAAGTCCGTTGACTGAGAAAGTTCAGGCCAAAACCTCAACTCAAGTCCAAAGACTTGAGGAAGAGAATTTCTCCTTGAAAGCTCAAGTCAAAGAACTCAGAGCAAACTTGGAACAGTTTACTCTGGGTTCCAAGAATCTTGATTTGATTCTTGGAAAATAGAAGTCTGTTCTAAATGGATCCGGAATTGGATTTAAAGTCAATTCACGATTTAGATCCTATTATTCAGTAGTAAATCGCCTTAGCACCCGATTCTAAGCATGGGTCCCCAAATCAAGCTGGACCAAAACAATATTGGGTCACTAAGGTTCATATCCACTATTTATACAGGCCAAGTCAAGGATATGATCCAGGGGGAGCAAACAATAAAACTATACATGTGGTTAGATAGTATTGTTTGAATACCTTCCCTGATGTTTATTTTATTTTTTATTTATTTTTATTATCCTGCTTATAATTAGAAAAGGTTAGTTAAGGACGATATCTGAATGAAACTTGCTCCACCTAGTATTGTTGGATCTGGATGGCTATAGAGGGGGGGTGAATGTAGCTAGACACTAAAAAGACATGCTCTTCATTGAAATCTTCTGCGATCAGAGATTAGCAGCGGAAACAGAAACACAGAAAGAAAAATAGAGAAGGAAGCAAACCAACGCTAATAAGAAGATGTACAAGGTTCAAGGATAACTTGCCCCTACTCCTTGGCGTGCCCGTAAGGTGGGCAATCCCTTGATCGTCGGCAGATCAAGCCTCGGTGAACCCCGGATATAATAGAGTCTCCTTCTAGGTGGAGAAACCTTTCCACAAGCAGTCTCAAGAAGATAATAGTTAAGCGCACAGAAGACTCAGGAGGAAGCTCTCAAAATACAGTAGGAAGCTTCAAGGAGGGAGGAGTACAACACAACAATCACACAGCCAGAAACCTAGTCGAAAACCCTTCGCTTGTTTTTCTGTTTCTTCCTTGTTGTGTCTGCATCACCAGCCTCTCCCTCTTAAACTTCCTTCTGCTTATCGCCTGGCTTCGTCAGCATCCACTGAACCACAACCTAACCCACTGACCTCACTGAGCACTCAGTCCACTGAAGACCTCTCCAGCTGAGCCTCCGATCAGTCGCCAGCCGCGCCAAGAAGTCGTTGAAACCTGAAAACAGAATACATACAAACCTGCCACGGTGAAAGTCGCCATTGACTCTTCTCCTTGGTTTGTATCATCCCTGTCTAACCTGCACACTGATCAGAGGCTCAACAAAGCATATCACAAAGAAATCAGCAGGTATCAGAAAGATTCAAAGCAAAATCAGCGTCTGACAACGTTCAAATTAAAGTTATCAGACACTGATCGGTCACCAGACCGATCAATGATGCTCTTGATCGGTCACCAGACCGATCAGTGAAAGCCCTGAATGATCAGGCTCCAGCCTGATCGATCCAGTGAGGGGTCACATGGATCACGGATCTTCTTGTGATCGGTTACACTGACCGATCAGGGATTGGGATCGGTCACCTTGACCGATCCACCAGCTGACTGCAAGCTAAATAGAAACCCGCAGGTTCCTTGACCTGATCGGTCACCTGACCGATCAGGTCGTGCCCTGATCGGTGTGGTGACCGATCAGGTCACTCCCTGACCGATCAGGAGCCATCCTGATCAGTCAGGGTGAGGAAACTCTGAAATTTTGATCTGTTACACTGATCGATCAAGTTCTCCTCCCAAAGCTACTGACCTCTTCTCTGATCGTTCACCAAAACGATCAGAAGCCAAACAGAAACCTTTCTGTTTTCTCCCTGATCATTCACCAGAACGATCAGACTTCACTGGATCTGTCACCAGACCGATCTACAATAGGAGTTCGTGCCAACTCCCTGATCGGTCTCCAGACCGATCCAGCTCCGACCACTTTAACCCTAAATCCAGAGAATAGGCTCCCTAGCCTTCTCTAACTCATGTTCAGTCCCCCGGACCAAAACTCCGTGCCCAGCTTCACTCACCGGGACTTCATTCAACCTAGCTTCACTCACTAGGACCTGGCTTCACTCACCAGGGTTTCGGTCACCTAGCTTCACTCGCTAGGACCCGACTTCACTCACCAGGATTTCAGTCACCTGACTTCACTCACCAGGACCCGGCTTCACTCACCGGGGTTTCCGTCACCTAGCTTCACTCACCAGGACCCGACTTCACTCACTGGGATTTCAGTCATCTGGCTTCACTCACTAGGACCCGGCTTCACTCACCGGGATTTTCATCACCTGACTTCACTCACCAAGACCCGGCTTCACTCACCGGGATTTCCATCACCTGGCTTCACTCACCAGGACCCGGCTTCACTCACTGGGATTTCCATCATCTTGTGCCCAGTCCCCGACCAAGATTTAATCTGAATTCACTCAACCAAACTTAAATCGGTGTCAACACCAAAACAACAATCGGGCCAGACTGCATCAACAAGTATTAGGGTGAGGCGAGCTGATAGTATATTAGAAAAGCCGTCTGGGGAGTCAAGTAGAAGAATGTGTCTTCTATTTGGTCTTCTTAGTCCGGTAGAACTAGCCGAAACTAGTTAGACCAAGAATTCTGAATGACGAATTTAAAAATATTATTTCTTTATGCGACTTTGTCTAGGAAAGGATTGTTGATCCAATAAGGCCAATGCCAAAGAAGTCTCTGTGCCTCGCCAAGACCTGAAAGCTAAATATTGAAATAGATCTTTAAATTACTAATTCTTAAATCTGAAGCTAACTCGAGTTTCAATCAGATCTTAGATTTAACCTAATTTGAAGATAAAATTGAAGTCATCTCAAATAAGGAATCTTGTTTTGTCACTTAGAAATGGGTGAGATTGTTTTGGACTTAAATCGAAACCCAACTAGTTGAAGCAGCTAAACCAACTTGTTACTAAGTTGGTTAGCTCAAACTAAAACTAAGATTTGTTTGTGCTTGCAAAATTCCTTGTTTAATTTTTTTATTTTGTTTAAAAGTTAATTTTTCAAAAATTCTGTTTAAAAAGTTTATTTTTCAAAAATTCTAGTTAAAAAGTTTATTTTTCAAAAATTCTATTTAAAAATATCTTTTTCAAAAATTCTATTTAATTCTTCTTCCAAAAGCATTCTTTCTAAACTCAAATTCTGTTCATATTTTTTTTCTCTCAATCGGTAAAGAATTGCATTTAACTCAAATGTTAATAAAACCTCGAATAAGCTTGAAAATCCAATTCAGGTGCCTGAATCCCATTCAGGCGCTTGACCACAAATCAAGATTTTGGGCACAAGACTTCGCACACTTCCCGAATCGCACCTATGGTTTGTGAAAAACCAGGGGTGGATTCACTTACCAAGGCGCCCTAGTCAACTCAGGCACCTGGAATTCAGGCGCCCTAAACCCAACTCAGGCGCCCTAGTTCGTTCTACATAAACTCCTCCACGTGCACCGAACAGAAGCAACCAAGCCGCTTAATCTCCTCTTGTTTATCTCATCTTCTCTCTCAAATTCCTACCAAAATAAAGCCAACCGTCCAGGATCTTCCTTCCTTGCTTTCGACATGCCTCAAAGATAGTATACTCTAAATTTTACTTTTAATTTCTATTTCTCTTATTCTTACCGTTATTATGTATTTGTCAAAATTAATACACAACACATAGCTCAGGTTGGACCTGCTACCCTGCCCAGTACAGACCCTAGATTCCTCACCTTATCTCTTCAGGATCTTTTTGAGCAGACTACCTACCGTCCATTAGATTGTCACTATCTACATAGGAATCTCTTTGAGGCCTACTGCCCTATCACTATGGACGTTATCCATCACTATCACTTAGACCAGCTTGTTTACTGCACGGATTTTATAGATGTGACCTTATGTGCAGAATTTTACAATAACCTGATTAAGTTAGATGACACTCATTATTCTACTCGTGTCTAGCAAGTTGATTTTATCATATCTCTTGCATTATTTACTCAGCATTTTGAGTTACGACCATCTGATTCTACTTTCTTATGTTGTCCACCTAGGGATGGTTCATTTGCTGATCTTTACTCCCATATTACTCTTGACACCCTCTTTACTTATTTCTTTGGGGGTGAGAGAGACCCTACCATTTCTACTTTCAACTCTATGCAGCTTCAGCCCTAGCACTATGCTCTGTATCGAGTTATTCTTCGTTGTGTTCTACCTATCACCACTAGGGATATCACGATGATGTGACCCTTCCATACTTTCTTCATATATGCTTTTATTGATCATCTAGATATAGACACAGGACTTCTTATTTTTTATGCTATCACTTATGCATCTAGTATCTCTAACCACAGGAGAGTGCGCACTCCATATTGCCACCTTCTAACTTCGATTTTTGCACGCTTCGGATGCGATATCCTTAGGGGTTAGGTCACCCGGATGACTGAACGCAACGAAATAGGATTTAGGAATTTTTCTTTGGCTGGGTTAGAGGTTAACATAGACGGGGTCCTGCCTTGGAAGTGGGGTAGGGGAGCATGTCTAGCCGATGATGAGGAGGACGATCCACTTACGGAGATCGAGGCCGCATTAGAGGAGGATCCACCTCAGCAGGAGCCACCACCACCTCCTCCACTTTCCACAGATCAAAGATTGGCTCTACTCGAGACGTAGGTTCACCGTCTTGGTACCCAGATTCAGACTTTGCGAGAGGAGTCGGAGGACCGATACGTAGAGATGGTCAAGACGGCAGTAGAGCAACATGTCGAGCTTATGCAGCTACTACAGTCCTGGTGCCCAGGCCCCTCTTCTTAGATTCTGTTATTTTGACCTGACTGTTTGTCTTTTTCTGATTCTTATTGACTATGATTTGACTATCATTTGTATCTGGTTAACTTAGCTATTTTATGAAAAACACTTAACTTGACTGACCCAAGTGAAAGTTGCTATTTGTTGCAGTCAGCAAGTAGTTAACAGGTCAGACAGGTGCCTAAAAGGATTTTTATTTTTTTTCTTCCAAGATATTTTTTTTAATTTTCATGCTTGGACTCAAAATGAAGGTGCTTAGGCTTGATCTAAATTTCTTTTTTTGCCATTATACTTAAACTAAATTGCTGTGATACACATAGTTTTTCTTACTTAGTTATTTTTGCTCTGTTTCTTTCCCTTATATTACATAATTTTGATATATGGCAAAGGGGGAGAAGAAGAAAGAGTTCAAAGTGATTTCAACGTGTTTTCAAAATATTTTCTAAGTGTTAGAAATATTTTGATAGAAAAAGAAAGAGTTCAAAGTTAATTCAAAATCTTCAAGTTTTTTTAAAGTATTAGAAAAGTTTTTCAAAGTATTAGAAAAATTTTCAAAATGTTAGAAATTTTTTTTTCAAGTGTTTCAAAGTTTTTAAAGTGTTAGAAAACATTTTGCAAAAAAGTACTTAAGCGTTTTCAAAAGTAAACTAAATTTTTCAAAAAGCTTAAAGTATTTTTTTTCGGCTATTCAAAAAAGGCAACTTAGTCTCTGAACTGTTTAAATCATACTTAAAAGAAGACTAAGTCTAGTTTTTGAAAACATATTTGATTAAGGGGGAGATAACTGGTTAAGGGGGAGAGCTGAAAATAAAAATTCTATTTCCCTATGTAAACCTGTTGTTTTTTTAACTTAACTTTGAACTAGGTTACCATAATCAAAAAAGAGAAGATTATTGGTGCCGGAAGCACTAGATCGAACCTTATTTTGATAAGTGGCAAAGGGTTCAAGTTAAGCTAGTTTGTGTGTACTGATGATTTTGTGAAGCTTGCAGGAAAGTCATAGGTAAGCTAGGTAAGAAGTCTTAACCTACTGGGCTGAGCAAGAAGTCCTGGTTGAGGATCGGGCAATGAAGACTTGGTGAGTAAAGTCAAGCATGAAGTCTTGGTCCGGGGGATGGAGCAGAAGACTTTGTCAAGTGGGGATCGCGAACAGGAGTCAAGACGGGTCGAGGTCGAGCGTTGTGGAGTTTCAGGTTCTCGGAGGCCTAGTAAAAGTCCAACTGGATGAGCCGGTTGGCAAAAGGTAAACTCTTCTGAGAAGAGTAGGCGAGGGAGCATTCCTTGAGGAGGGAACAGTAGGCATCGGTCCAACCTAGGGTTTCAGATGAAACCTAAACATCAGGACCAAGACAGCATTGGCTGTAATCCATACTTGCATTAAATTCTATTTATATTATTGTATGGAACTAACCCTTGTTGCAGCTAAGAAGTGGTACCAGTTGGACTAGGGGGCCTGAAAGGGACTCAGGCACCTGGGAGCAGGCAGCGGATGGCTAAGTTGGTGCAACGGTCAAGCTTGCATGGCGAGTGTTGAGTGGAGGAGTCACGTCGGCACTCGGGCGCCTGAAATGGATTAGGGCGCTTGAGCCAGGATAGAGTTTGACTATGCAGCGGATAGAGTTGCAGCCCGAAACGCTGCGACTAGGGCGCCCGAAAGGACTTTCAGGCGCCTGAATGCTCACTATATAAAGGGGTCGAGGCAGCACCCTAGAACATTAATTCTAACTGTGCAATCACTCTGCTCTGCTATATGTTGTGCAATCGAAACCTCGACAAATGCCGAAACACCATCCGACTCTTCGAGAAAAAGTCTTCAACTCTTCAAAGGAGTAGGTATATTTTGTTTTAAGTTTTGCACACTAAAGCATTGTAATTTATATATTCTCTCGTTTATTAGTGATTGTCCAACGCAAACGATCAAGGATCATGGCCTTGAAATAGGAGACGATCAAGACTCCGAAGCAAGTAAAAAGAACCTGTGTTAACGTGCTGTGTTCAATTTTTCCGCTGCATACTCATTCAAATCCGAAAGTGTTTATAAGCGATATTCACCCCCCTCTATCGCTCATCTTGATCTTACAGTCCACACCATGTCTTCATTGCCCAGACCTCAGTCAGGACTTAGTGCCCAACTCACGTTTAGGTCCTATTTGTCTAGCCCTCGGCTAGGACTTAGTGCCCAACCCATGGTCTGGTCTTAGTTGCCCAACTCTCGGTCAGGACTTAGTGCCTAATCCTGCAGATTAAGACTTAGTACCTATATCAATTAAGAATTTCCTGCACACTTTGAGTAAAGTATTAGATCAAATTAAATCTTAACTTTAAACCTTTTCTAACATCAAAACCAGATTTGATTATCTGGTACTTTTAGCACCAATAATCTCTCCTTTTTTATTATGATAATATGGTTCAAAGTTCAGTAAATATAGAGCATGTAAAACTAGATAAGTCAATGATAAAAGATGAAATGAAATGCTCCCCCTTGACTTATTTTCTCCCCCTAAAATTATCATTTTAGGGAACCTTAACTTTTAACCTTATCCTTTCTCCCTTTGACATATATCAAAAACATATAATGTTGAATATTTCTAAGTGAAAACTCTCTAAATAAAACAATCTTTTGAAAAAACTTTGCAAGTTTTCTAAGTAAACAATTTTTGAAAAAGTAAATAAAGGTTATGCAAAAATTTAAATTTTTAATCAATTAAAAGGGAGTAAGAAAGTTTTACCAAGGTTTTTCAAAAATAACTTTAAGTAAAAAAATTTCACAACTTTTCCAAAAATAGTTTGCAAAATAAATTTTCAAAATTTAGAATTTTAAAACATATAGTTTTCAAAATAAAAAAAATCTTCAACATAAAGAATTTTCAAATATGCTCCCCTCATCTTATGATTCTTCCCTTATTATTTTGACAATTTGTATACTTTTTTCACGAGATGAATTTTGATAAGACTTTCAAAACTTCTACTTTACTTTAAATTTTGAAAACTTTTATTCTAACTTTTATATATATATATATATATAACTGGGTCAAAATAAATTACTAAGTATTAAAATAATTTCTCAAAATAAAATTTGAAAATGCTGAATTTCGAAAAAAAAAATCTATGTATCAAAAATTGGATTGTTTTTGCCAAAAGTTTTAAGTAGCAGAATAGTTTTTGAAAAATAAACAAATGGTTTTTGAAAATGATGTCTTTTGGAATAAAAAATCTAAGGAGAGGAAAAAAATGGTTTTTGTAAAAATTTTCTAAGAAAGATTGAATTTTATAAAATAATAGATTTTGCAAGAATTTCCTTAGCAAAGAGAGTAGTTTTTTAGAAAATATTTCTAAGTGGAAATTCAGAAACCTAACCTTCTTTTTTTTTTTAAAAAACCTAAGTGTAAACAAAGGTTTCCAAAAAAAAATCTATGTTATTTCCAAACAAGTAAACATAATTTGAATAAAGATCAACAACTAAAGCATTTAAGGAATAATTCTAAGTAATAAGCTTTAGTCATCCATTTGTAAGTCCAATTTTCCAATGTAAAATTTCAATCAATTATTCATCTAATTTCCTTTGGTAAATGACTAATCAAGTATGAATTAATTTAGTCAATGAGTTAATTAATTAGATTAACTTTGAAATCTTAAGTTTTATTAAGTTTGAAAAACAAAGGGGGCATTTGGTTCAAATTTGTTAATCGGAATAGTAATGGGATTCATTGTGGGGTCAATGGTAATAGGAATCATGATTCCATTCGTAGTGATTGGTTCAAATCCTGGAATGAAAATTATTATCATTGATGATATTTGGTTCAGTTCAACTATTATAATGGGAATCCATAAAAATTTCAAAGTTATCTAAAATAATAGAATTATTACAAAATTAAGAAAGTCAAATAAAATGAGTTGAGAGATAAAGTAGAAAAATATAGAGAGAGAAATTATGAGAGGGTAGAAAAAGAAATTAGAAGAAAAAATAAGAGAAAATACAATAATAGAAAAAATGAAGATAAAAAGTAGAGAGATAAAGTAAGATAAGATAGATGTAATAAAAAATAGAGAGAGAAAATAATATGAGAGAGATAGAGAGAGAAATGATATAGAAAATATAGAGAGAGAAAGTGATAGAAGATATAGAGAAAAGTGAAAAATAAAGATAGATAAATTATGATAAGAGAGGTAGAGAGAGTAATATTGAAAATATATAGAGAAAAAATGAGATGAGAGATGTAGAGAGAGTGATAAAGAAAATATAGAGAGAGAAAGTGATATTAAAAATATACAAAGTGAAAATGAGATGAGAGAGGGTAGAGAGAGAATGTGATATTAAAATATAGAGAGAGAAAGTAATATATATATAATATGCAGAAAAAATGAAAATAAAAATTAATAAATTATGATAAGAGAGGTTGAGAGAGAAAGTGATATTGAAAACATATAGAGAGAAAATGAGATGAGAAAGGTAGAGAGAGAAAGTGATATAGAAAATATAGAAAGAGAAAGTGATATAGAAAATATAGGAATAAGTGAAAAATAAAGATAGATAAATTATAATAAGAGAGGGTAGAGAGAGAAAGTGGTATTAAAAATATATAGAGAGAAAATGAGATGAGAATGGTAGAAAGAGAAAGTGATAGAAAATATAGAAAGAGAAAAGAATAAATATGCAGAGAGAAATTTTAAAATGTAGAAAGAGAAAGTAAAATGAGAGAATATAAAAGGAGATAGTAAAATGAAAAATAAAAAAAAAAGTATTTTGGATATATGAAAATGAAAGAATGATTGAGGAGTTTGATTGATGAGGGGGAGTAGGGAATGAAAATGAGGGAATGATTCCCTTATTTTCATTCCCATTGACACTTACGAAACAGTGTCAATGAAAATGATTACCATCGATTCTCATTCCCTGTTCCATATTACCCCAAACCAAACACCCCCTAAGTTTGATTATGTTTTGAAAAATTAAGTTTGATTAAGTTTTGAAAAATAAGTTAAATTATTCTTTTGATTTGGATTTTGCTCTCTATTTTGCTTTCAGCTCTAGGTTTCTGCAAAACAAATATACAACAACAGACAAATAACCAAAGCATTAATCTTGTACGTTTACCTGATACACTAGGCTTACCTTTTGCTTGAAGGTCCCTCCTACCACCTAAGGGTCAATCCCTTAGGATCAAATCGCACTGCTGTAAGTCTACCCGACCTAGTAGGCTTCATGGTTGGACTACATCCAAGACTTTATCACCTAAGTCTTACTCTTTAGGATCTTACCACCTAGCTTCACTCATCAAGACCCAGCTTCACTCACTAGTGTAGGATCGGGTTGGTCCGGCTAGAGGGGGGTGAATAGACGGTTAAGAAATAAAACAAGAGGGCACTCGTCTTTAAGAAAAACTTGGTTGCAACTTGGTCGTTGCTTCCAAGACGGTTAACGCACAATCAGAAAATCTCCTTGTGGTGGACAAGCCTTACAACTGAAGCACACTTAGACTTAAAGAAATTACAGAATGAATGACTTTGAATCTAAATCTCTAAGCCTATTTATAGGTTGAGTGATATGATCTTGACCGTTGATACAAGATTGAGTTTTATCTTGATCGTAGATCTAAGATTATCTCAATCAAATTTTAAACTCTAAATAAAAAACGTGATAAGTTTTGACTTCTTCAATTGATAATCGGCATTAATCCGATTGCTTCGCTCGCTCTCCAAAAGTGATCCACGCTTTAATTCCGATTGCTTTGTCAGTCGATCCTTTTTGTGATCCACGCTTCAACGACACTTTAATTAAACTTCTTCATCCACGCTTCGGCCTCCACTTGTAAGAAGCACAAAGAAAACTTAATTAAAAGGAAGTTCACAAAATTAAAAAACGTTTACTTAAAAACTTAAATAAATTAAAACTTTAATTAAAGTTTTAAACAATATTAATTAAAAAAAATTTACTTAAAACTTTTAATTAAAATAAACTTAAAATAAAGTTTTAATATAATTAAAACTTTATTATTTTAATTGCAAGTCAAATGTTGACTTGATAAAAGTCACTTAGTTGACTTTTTCGTCAAACCGTCGATTGGGTGATTTCTGGCCAACCGGAGTTAGGTTCACCCGAACCCGACTCTGGCCTTTTGCCCCTCGAACGTGCTTCCGCCAGGCTTCTCGTCTCTCGGACGTCGCGCACGTCCTTCTTGGTCCACCGGCGTACTCTTCCGCAACTTCCGCGTCCCTCAGATTGCACCGAGCCCGTCGGCTCACTCCCCCGCGCAATCCTTCTCGTCCGCTGCGTCTTACGCTCGACTTCCTCCGTACCTAAGCTCCTGCACACTTAGCAGAGGGATCAGTAAACCAACAGGACCCAACTAACTTGGTGGATCACATCAAAACTAACCGGGGCACCAACAATCTCCCCCTTTTTGATGTGTATCAATCCAAGTTCAATTAGGGTTAAACCAAAAAATAAGGAATTTAGTAAAACTAAATTAAGCAGTTAAGCATGGGAGTAAAACTAAATTAAGCAGTTAAGCATTGGAAAAAATATTGACATGCAAAACTATCATCTCCCCCATATTGACATGCAAAACTATCATCTCCCCCTGAACTTCAGGCTACTCTCCCCCTTTGATCACAGTAAAAATAGGGAAAGAAAAAATATTAATATCAAACACCTTTTGATTTAGTAATTCGAAATTTAATTTTTAAAATTCTAAAAATTGACTTATAAAATTTAAAAAAAAACATTCGACAGATTCAACATTCGATCAACAAGTCTAAAAATAAATTAAAACCCAACAGAATAGAATTTTTGAAAAAAAAATATTTAAAAATTTAAAATTGCTTCAAATATTCGAATAAAAATTTTATTAAATTCTTTTAATTATATCTAAATCATGGAAAAATCAGATCTGAGAAAATAACTTTGTTTTCTATTTTTAATATTTAAGATAAAATCATGAAAATTCGAAACGTAAAAAAAATCTGAGAAAAAATTCTTCGTATATAGACAACAAGATTATGCATTTGGAAAAGTTAGAGATACAATTTTTATTTAGTAACAATTAATCAAACTAAATTTCCTAATAAAAAAATGTCAGATAATTAAGCGCATATGTAATAGAAAGAAAAATAATCAACTTAAAATAGACTTTGGAACCCAAAATAAGTTCCTATCTACAGGGTTAATTAAAAATCTAGGAGGAATATAGTTCTTGGTCACTTTTCTAAGTTGACCCCTGTGATTTTTAACATACCAATTCAGATTTTCAGGATAAAAATTCTTTTTAGTTCTTAAACATGCAATATCATTTTCTAATTTTTCTACTAAATTTTTTAAATTTTCATTCTCTATTTTCAGTTGGTCAGATAGATCAGATGAGCATGGAGTGACTAATTTTTCTTTTAATTCAGAGTTTGCTATTTCTAATTTATTCATCGACTTTAGCATAGATTTTAGTATAGAGTAAATTCGAGCAGGTGGAAGTAGGCATACCTCACTTACCGGGTCAGTTTCGAAGTTAGGGATTTCCCCTTCGTTGCTACTTTCTTCCGAGGTACTTTCTTCATCTTCATCTTGGTGACTTGCCATCAGTGCAAGTCCAACGAATTCTTCGGCTTCCGATTCATCTGACGAAGTCTCGTCCCAGGTAGCTTTTAGTGCCTTTTTCTTCTTTGGCTGGTTCTTGAGTTTGGGGCACTGATCTTTCAGGTGTCCCTCCTCGTTGCAGTTGTAACATCGGATCGTG